>JAWQFJ010028266.1:107500-130000 GCA_034096865.1 Theodoxus fluviatilis | reverse complement strand
CCACGTCACACCTCCTCTGTGGGTTGGGATTTCACCCCTCTATCCATCCACGTCACACCTCCTCTGTGGGTTGGGATTTCACCCCTCTATCCATCCACGTCACACCACCTCTGTGGGTTGGGATTTCACCCCTCTGTCTATCCACGTCACACCACCTCTGTGGGTTGGGATTTCACCCCTCTGTCCATCCACGTCACACCACCTCTGTGGGTTGGGATTTCACGCCTCTGTCTATCCATGTCACACCACCTCTGTGGGTTGGGATTTCTCCCCTCTATCCATCCACGTCACACCACCTCTGTGGGTTGGGATTTCACGCCTCTGTCTATCCACATCACACCACCTCTGTGGGTTGGGATTTCACCCCTCTATCCATCCACGTCACACCTCCTCTGTGGGTTGGGATTTCACCCCTCTGTCCATCCACGTCACACCACCTCTGTGGGTTGGGATTTCACGCCTCTGTCCATCCACGTCACACCACCTCTGTGGGTTGGGATTTCACCCCTCTATCCATCCACGTCACACCACCTCTGTGGGTTGGGATTTCACCCCTCTATCCATCCACGTCACACCTCCTCTGTGGGTTGGGATTTCACCCCTCTATCCATCCACGTCACACCTCCTCTGTGGGTTGGGATTTCACCCCTCTGTCTATCCACGTCACACCACCTCTGTGGGTTGGGATTTCACCCCTCTATCCATCCACGTCACACCTCCTCTGTGGGTTGGGATTTCACCCCTCTATCCATCCACGTCACACCTCCTCTGTGGGTTGGGATTTCACCCCTCTGTCTATCCACGTCACACCACCTCTGTGGGTTGGGATTTCACCCCTCTATCCATCCACGTCACACCTCCTCTGTGGGTTGGGATTTCACCCCTCTATCCATCCACGTCACACCTCCTCTGTGGGTTGGGATTTCACCCCTCTATCCATCCACGTCACACCTCCTCTGTGGGTTGGGATTTCACCCCTCTGTCTATCCACGTCACACCACCTCTGTGGGTTGGGATTTCACCCCTCTATACACCACCTCTGTGGGTTGGGATTTCACTCCTCTGTCCATCCACGTCACACCACCTCTGTGGGTTGGGATTTCACTCCTCTGTATATCCACGTCACACCACCTCTGTGGGTTTGGATTTCACCCCTCTATCCATCCATGTCACACCTCCTCTGTGGGTTGGGATTTCACCCCTCTGTCTATCCACGTCACACCTCCTCTGTGGATTGGGATTAAGAACAGACCCACCACATCTCCCTACGCTATTCAGGAGAGACAAATACTAAGGGAAATCATGATGACTTGTTTTTATTCTTACCAGCTCCAATTAGAGTTTGTGATCAATGGCTTTAAATAGCCTACAAATGCTGATTGGCCGTAAAACTATCCATTCTTGTTAGGCCCATCCACATCGCCGGTCATGTACGTTCACTACACCCACACCCCCATTTACATACATCCATACCTACACCTACCCACCCCATTTACATACACCCGTACCTACACCCTCACTCATTTACATACACCCATACCTACACCCACCCTCCCTATTTACCTACATCCGCACCTACATCTACTCACATCAATCCACAACCATTCATTATCCTCCGTCCTCTTGTTCTCCCATCAACATTCTTCATCCCCACCATCCACCCATCAGCACCCATTGCTCCCACCCATCAGTACCCACCATCCACCCATCAGCACCCACTGCTCCCACCCATCAGCACCCATCATCCACCCATCAGCACCCACTGCTCCCACCCATCAGCACCTACCATCCACCCATCAGCACCCACTGCTCCCACCCATCAGCACCCACCATCCACCCATCAGCACCCACTGCTCCCACCCATCAGCACCCACCATCCACCCATCAGCACCCACTGCTCCCACCCATCAGCACCCACCATCCACCCATCAGCACCCACTGCTCCCACCCATCAGCACCCACCATCCACCCATCAGCACCCACTGCTCCCACCCATCAGCACCCACTGGTCCCACCAATCAGCACCCACTGGTCCCACCCATCAGCACCCACCATCCACCCATCAGCACCCACCATCCACCCATCAGCACCCACCATCCACCCATCAGCACCCACCTTCCACCCATCAGCACCCACCTTCCACCCATCAGCACCCACCTTCCACCCATCAGCACCCACTGCTCCCACCGATCAGCACCCACTGGTCCCACCCATCAACACCCACCATCCACCCATCAGCACCCACTGCTCCCACCCATCAGCACCCACTGCTCCCACCCATCAGCACCCACCATCCACCCATCAGCACCCACTGCTCACACCCACCAGCACCCACTGCTCACACCCATCAGCACCCACTGCTCCCACCCATCAGCACCCACTGCTCCCACTCATCAGCACCCACTACTCCCACCCACCAGCACCCACTGCTCCTACCCATCGGCACCCACCATCCACCCACCAGCACCCACTGCTCCTACCCATCGGCACCCACCATCCACCCATCAGCACCCACTGCTCCTACCCATCGGCACCCACCATCCACCCATCAGCACCCACTGCTCACACCCATCAGCACCCACTGCTCCCACCCATCAGCCCCCACTGCTCGCACCCATCAGCCCCCACTGCTCGCACCCACCAGCACCCACTGCTCCCACCCACCGGCACCCACTGCTCGCACCCACCGGCACCCACTGCTCCCACCCATCAGCCCCCACTGCACACACCCATCAGCACCCACTACTCACACCCACCGGCACCCACTGCTCCCACCCATCAGCCCCCACTGCTCGCACCCACCAGCACCCACTGCTCGCACCCACCGGCACCCACTGCTCCCACCCATCAGCACCCACTGCTCCCACCCATCAGCCCCCACTGCTCCCACCCATCAGCACCCACTGCTCACACCCATCAGCACCCACTGCTCGCACCCACCAGCACCCACTGCTCACACCCATCAGCACCCACTGCTCACACCCACCAGCACCCACTGCTCGCACCCACCAGCACCCACTGCTCGCACCCACCAGCACCCACTGCTCGCACCCACCAGCACCCACTGCTCGCACCCACCGGCACCCACTGCTCCCACCCATCAGCACCCACTACTCCCACCCATCAGCACCCACTGCTCACACCCACCAGCACCCACTGCTCACACCCACCAGCACCCACTGCTCGCACCCACCAGCACCCACTGCTCCCACCCACCAGCACCCACTGCTCCCACCCATCAGCACCCACTGCTCACACCCATCAGCACCCACTGCTCCCACTCATCAGCACCCACTACTCCCACCCATCAGCACCCACTGCTCACACCCACCAGCACCCACTGCTCCCACCCATCAGCACCCACTGCTCCCACCCACCAGCACCCACTGCTCGCTCCTACCAGCACCCACCATCCACCCATCAGCACCCATTGCTCCCACCCATCAGCACCCACTGCTCACACCCACCAGCACCCACTGCTCACACCCACCAGCACCCACTGCTCACACCCATCAGCACCCACTGCTCCCACCCACCAGCACCCACTGCTCGCTCCTACCAGCACCCACCATCCACCCATCAGCACCCATTGCTCCCACCCATCAGCACCCACTGCTCACACCCACCAGCACCCACTGCTCACACCCATCAGCACCCACTGCTCCCACCCATCAGCACCCACTACTCACACCCATCAGCACCCACTGCTCACACCCATCAGCACCCACTGCTCACACCCATCAGCACCCACTGCTCACACCCACCAGCACCCACTGCTCCCACCCACCAGCACCCACTGCTCCCACCCATCAGCACCCACTGCTCCCACCCATCAGCACCCACTACTCACACCCATCAGCACCCACTGCTCCCACCGATCAGCATCCACTGCTCGCACCCATCAGCACCCACCATCCACCCATCAGCACCCACTGCTCGCACCCACCATCCACCCATCAGCACCCACTGCTCGCACCCACCAGCACCCACTGCTCACACCGATCAGCACTCACAGCTCCCACCCATCAGCACCCTACCAAAGCCAAATCAAACATTTACTAGCACATCTACCCCATCTCCCACCCACCGCATTTCATCAGACACACGCCTTATCAGACTCCTACCCCAGTGTCTTCCTTACCTGCTGCCTGGACCTCTGACGTCCTCGTCCAGTGCCCTGGTCTTAGAGGACGTCTCGCTGGGGACGGGGCTGCGGAGTATGGAGCGCCGTGGCCTGGCAGCGGAGGTGGAGGGGGTGGGTTCCTTGGGGGGCGGAGCGTCTCTTTGTCTGCTGGCGGGGGTGACGGAGGGTTTCGAACCCGAAGGGCTTGCGTCCGTGACCATCAGATCCGGACCTGCGGAGACGTCTTCACGGTGTGGAACGGGTTCCTCGGGGGATTTGACTTCGGAGGGACCGAACTGCCAGAAGAAGAAGCCTCGTGACGTGCCTGGAACGGCGTCATCGACGGTGATGCCTGAGTCCCCCTGTGGCTGGGACGACGACGTTCCGGGCGTGGGTTCCGTGACGTCTTCAGGCACTGGAATCGTGGTGAAGCGTCCCGAGCGAGGTTTGTCCACGTCGCTCACGCCGGGCAGGGAAGCGTCGTCACCATCGGTGGATCCTGAGGAAGTACCCGGCTGGGGGTTGGCTTCTTCACTGGGAGGCTCAGGAGGTTCGTTGTCTTGCCACTCCTCCTTGGAGCCAAGAAGGTCGAAAACGTGTCCGTCTGGCTGGGGGTGGTTGTCGGAGCGGTTCTTGGCAGGTCGTTGTCGCAGTGGAGGACCGGAAGTGGCGTCAAAGGGGATTTCCTCGTTGTCCATCTCCGCCACTTGCGTCATGACAAAGCGCCCCACGTGCTTGCTCTTGTGTGCCTCGTCTATAATGGACTGCGGCTGACCACACACACACGTTATTAATGGACCGTGACTGCAAACACACACACACACACACACACACACACACACACACACAAATACACACAAACACACACAAACACACACACACACACAAACACGTACACGTCATTGACGGACTGGGAGTGATGTTGACAAACACGACGTTGATGGGTGTCACTGATCATGCTACACACACAGGACTTCGACAAGGCATGTTCCCGTTCCGCCGTTTCCCATTTCTCCGTTTCCCGTTTTGCCGTTTCCCGTTTCGCCGTAATAATCAAGTAAGTGTCACTTTGCCGTAAAAGTGAGATACATAGAAATCAGTAAAAGTGAGAGATATAGAGATCTGTAAAAGAGAGAGATATAGAAATAAGACATTACGTTAATTAATAGGGAAATGAGACATTTAATTAACTGAGAAATGTAATGAACTACATTGAAAACATTAAAAATCATATACAATCTTAAAATTTACTCTTTCATTCTTTCGGTCTCTCTTTCTCTAACATATTCTTTGAAGTCGAAGAAGCCCCTCTGACTGTTCTTGCTGCTCTCTGATGAGTGTGCACAGCTTGAAGATGTTTGGATGCGCCCCTTGACTCCTGTTCATTGACGAGTGGAATCCCTCAACGTGGTTATTCGTTCTTGAAGAACCCAATGTCATGCGATCGAATTGATTCCACATTCGGCGAGGGAATCTTGCTGCGACATCATCGAACCATGTTCTGATGAACTAGTCTGTCAGTTGCACAATTCTTGCATCGTCTGGAGCATCTCCCGCAATCAAAAACCAGGCTTGATCTTGTCTGTCGAGCCTATCACCGCTGCTTACGAGACGCTCGAAACGGCACAATCGACTTTCAACTTGCTTTTTACTCAAGAACATGACAAGACTGTGGCACTCACTCGGGGTGTACAAGCAACAAACTGAAGACTACTCATACATGCCCAAGTTCCCAGTACGGCGAACCGAAACTAAAGAGGACGGCGAAATAGCACGGGATCGCCTTAAGAAAAAAATTGACGAATACGGCGATTTGACACCCATACGGCGAAACGGGAAACGACGAAACGGTACCCAACCCTTCGACAATGACAGGGTGAGGTGATGAATTCACACGTCACAACTGATGGACTGTGCCTGACATCACCATCACCCGTCCTCTACAACAACAACAACATTAACAACGACGAGGACGATAACGACGGCGACAAAAAAGCAAGTAAACATACAACAAACAACAACGGCATATGCAAACCCACATCACAAGTATAATTTCTTTTGGTCAGCAAAATTTATTGAAATCGAATCGGCTTTATTTACAGAAGTTCCTATCTGCGCATGATTGCGCACGTGCGCGTGAGTACATGCGTGTACAAACGCATTCTATGCTTCAGCCTGTCTGCCGACTGCCTGCTTGCTTTTCTGTTGTTGAATCAGTAATTATCTAATTGTCTTGGACAAAATGATCACCGTCGTCGTCGTTGTCGTTATCATCATCATAGTCGTCGTCGTCGTCGACGTCGTCGTCATCGTCGTCATCATTATCATCGTCATCATCAGCAGCAGCAGCACCAGCAGCAGCAGCAGCAGCACCAGCATCAGCATCGTCATCGTCATCATCATCATCATCATCATCATCATCATCATCATCATCATCATCATCATCACCATCATTACCATCATCATCACCAGCAGCAGCAGCAGCGTCGTCGTCGTCGTCGTTGTTGTCGTAATCATTATCATCATCACCACTACCACCGCTACCACCAACGTCACCACCATCACTGCCACCAGCACCACAACTACAGCCACCACCACTACAATTACCACTACCACCACCACCACCACTATCACCACCACCACAATCACCACTGCCTCTACCACTACCACCACCACCACCACCACCACAGTCACTACCACCACCACCGCCGTCACCACTACCACCAATATAACCACCATCACTATCATCACCACCACCACAGCCATTGCCACCATCACCACCACTATCGTCAGCATCACCACCACTACCACCACTATCGTCAGCATCACCACCACTAACACCACCACCACTACCAGTAGCAGAGCCACTACCATCACAACCGCCGTCGCTACCATCACCACTGCAACCATCACCACTACCATCGCCTCTACCACCACCACCATCGTCACTATCATTATTATTACCATCACCATCACCACAACTACAGCCACAACAACCACCGCTACCACAACCGCCACTACCACTACCACTGTCACTACCACCACCACCATTGTCACTATCATTATTATTACCATCACGATAACTACAGCCAACTCTACCACCGCTACCACAACCGCCACTACCACTACCACTGTCACTACCACCACCACCATCGTCACTATCATTATTATTACCATCACCATCATTACATCCACTACTACCAACGCTACCACAACCGCCACTACCACTACAACTACCACCGTCACTACCACTACAACCATCGTCACCATCACTACTACTACCATCACCACCAAAAAGTACAGCCACTACCACCACCACCACCACCGCCACTGCCACCACCACTGCTACCACCACCGCTACTGCCGTCACAGCTACCACCACCACCACCATTGCCACCACCACTGCTACCACCACCGCCATCACTGCTACCACCGCCACCACTGCTACCACCTCCGCCACCACTGCTACCACCACCGCCATTGCCACCTCCGCCACCACTGCTACCACCACCGCCATTGCCACCTCCGCCACCACTGCTACCACCACCACCATTGCCACCACCACTGCTACCACCACCGCCATCAAGATGGAGACACTGGCTTACCTCTTTGCCCACGACTTTCCTGGCCCCGAGTTGTCTGATGAGTTTGTTTCTCTCGGCCATCTGCAGCGTGCGTTCGTAGATATAGGCTGAGATCTCGTGGTCTCCCTGCAGCCAGCAACAGTTGGGGTTGACTCTTCAGCCACGCAGGGAGTTGTGGACCACGTCATCATAGCAAGCATGCAGGCATGAGCACGCTTACACACACGCATGCATGCATACACACACAGGTTCAGAGACGTAGGCACTCATACGATGCAGTATGCACACACACGCAAGCATGCGTGGATGAGGGTGGGGGGTGGGGTGGGAGGGGAGTGGTGGTAGAGGAAAGGTTGACGTATCCGGCGGAAAAACAAGGGTGGTTGACATTTGCAACCATGATGCACACTCGAAAGCGAAGCGACGAGGACGATGTAGAGCCAGAGCTCGATGATCCACTTATCAGCTGTTGCCATAGATGTTTAGCTTTCGGGGTCTTCTTCAGTCGTGCATTAAGGAGCGTCCTCAAGCTGTCGAAGAAGCTATCGGGGCATGGGGCAATCAGGACCCTCCTGTTTCCAATCACCCCCAAAAATCCGGTGCAATCCAAGTGGTGACAGAGTCTTCTACAGACTGGGAACCCCGTGTGCACAGACTGGGAACCCCATGTATACCGACTGGGAACCCCGTGTGCACAGACTGGGAACCACGTGTGCACAGACTGGGAACCACGGGTGCACAGACTGGGAACCACGGGTGCACAGACTGGGAACCCCGTGTATACAGACTGGGAACAAAGTGTATACAGACTAAGAACAAAGAGTATACAGACTGGAAACAAAGTGTATACAGACTGGGATCAAATTCTGTACCCACTGGAAAACAATGTGATGAAAGGCAAAACAGCATGAGATACTTTCACCGCGTCATGAGAGGAGAAAAGGTTTTCTGAAAACAGACAATTCGTTACGAAAACTGTATCAACTATTCACTCAAGACAAACTTTTGTTACTCACAGCGGAGCTTACTGCTGCTTCCTAACGTCTTAAACAGCGTTGAACTGTCGGTCTGTTGGAACCCATTAAAACAGTACTTTCTTTACATGAAGGCGCAACGGTAGCGCAGCAGAGGATCAGTGAAGGGAGAGGAGAGTGGAAAGAGTATCCGTGGGGACAACCCTTAATGACAGTCCTCACCATTTCGATGACCTCAACTTCCGCGTCGATCCTCAGGTCGTACACGTAGCGCTGGAGATCTTTCTTCATGCGTACAGTGTTGTCGCGCATTTCTGTCCTGGCTCAGGTCACTAACAGCAAACTCCTGAGGCAGCGTACAATGTGTGTTCATTTCGTCTAATTCCGACTTTTCAACATACAGTGGCATGCGAGACAACACACCCTGTAGTAACAATGGACGATGGCACAAACGCACACTGAAGATAATAGTGAAAGCCCAGTTACAGGGTACACCTTGCACGATGATCCTGTCCCTTTTAAGACCGAATTAGTTTTGGATTACAAAAAATTAGAGCTAAGGTGCCCTCATTTGAGTTCATCAAGGTTGTAGGCCAAAATTTTTTCTCTCGAATTATGCATAATGTCTTTGTTCATAACAACCAAAATAGCAACAGAGATCATAAACACAGGCTTTTCGATCTCAAATAAATTATCTTCGTCTCTGCCAGGTAGAACCCAGTAGACGAACAAAAGCCTCACTAGTACTGATTTATGTGTTTCCTTCAGGGCCCCCGGCATTCCTTCCGGTTTTCCCACCTTGCTCAACGCTTGGTGGAAGTCAGGGAAGGGAAGCAAGCCCTAGAGGCTTACTGAAAATCTCTGCTAGAAATCCCCACTAGAAACCTAAACAGAAATCCCCACTAAAAACTCAAATGGAAATCCCCACTAGAAATCCGAATAGAAATCCTACCAGAAACCCCGCTAGAAATCCCCACTAGAAACCCCACTAGAAACCCAAGTATAAATCCCCGTTAGAAATCCCCAGTAGAAACCCCAAAAGAAATCCCCACTAGAAACCCAAGTATAAATCCGCTAGAAATCCCCAGTAGAAACCCAAATAGAAGTCCCCATTAGAAACCCCACTAGAAAGCCCCACTAGAAACCCAAGTATAAATTCCCGCTAGAAATCCCCAGTAGAAACCCAAAAAGAAATCCCCACTAGAAACCCAAGTAGAAATTCCCGTTAGAAATCCCACAACAAATTTTGAATACTGCAATCATTATTCTCATTCTTATTATTATCATCGTGACGACAGGGAGGTCAGCCTCCCGAGGAATTTTGAATTGAGGTCTTGCAAAAGAGTATCATACGGCCGGAGTGTCTCCATGGCCGCCTTATCAGCTGGAACCCCTGGCTGCTGGGCTTTCGGGGCCCACTCCAGCAGCTAGCTCAGCCAGGGGTAGCACCAAACAGCCAAGGAGACTACCGGAGGGGCAAAATATATATAAGAACGAAATAAAAGACAGATAACAAATAGAGGGAATGATGACGACGACGACGACGACGATGATGATATTGATGACAACGATGCTGCTGCTGCTGCTGCTGCTGATGATGATGACAATGACGGTGACGACGACAACAACGACGATGATCATGATGATGAAGATGAAGATGATGATGATGATGATGATGATGATGATGATGATGATGATGATGATGATGATGATGATAATGATAATGGTGATGGTGATGGTGGTGATGATGATGATGATGATGATGATGATGATGATGATGATGATGATGATGATGATGATGATGATGATGATGATGATGATGATGATGATGATGATGATGATGATGGTGAAGGTGATGGTGATGGTGATGATGATGATGATGATGATGATGATGATGATGATGATGATGATGATGATGATGATGATGATGATGATGATGATGATGATGATGATGATATCATAAGGGGTCTTCAGAAGAGAAAATACTGGGAAGGAGTCAAAGTCCTCCCTGTCTGGTGACGCGGGGCAAGGATACGGGCGACGGTGAAGATGCGCAGCAAACAGCTCCTCCAGACCCGATGCTTCTTCAGCAGGAAGGGCAGCAGCATCAGCAGCCCTCCGTCGTGTGGCAAAGGTCAAGGTCACACAACGTGAGCATTGCTGTGCTTGTCAGAGGCACGACCCTCATGCATGAATTTTTACCGCGTGACAACCACAGCTTGCACAAAGGCTATTTTTAAACAGTCGCGTGAGCATAGCGTGGACGAAGACAGTGAGGAGCTGTGTAACACGGGACACGGAAGGACACAACTGCTGACTGCGCATGTGATTGCTGTCTTCACAAAGCAAAGAAGCAGGGATACCTCATCTCAAGAATAAGACCCCGACAGTGCCTGGCACGAAACAAGTCATTGTTACGTATGATGACATTAATCACGTCAGTCAGTTATTTGCAGATCAAATGGGGAGGGGGGGGGGGGATTTCGCCATTTTCTTGGAAAAAACTCTACTAGTGTAGTCTTATTCATTTGTAAAGGTAAAAGCATATACCCATAGCTTCACAAAGCACAAGTAATTCAAAGGAATTATCCTCTCGCATAGCTCCGCCCACAACCGATTCCGAGACAAACAGATCTACTGAGGTATTGAAAACTGTTGAAATATGCGGGCATAGACTGTTTCCTACGACGATAACGGAGGGTCCGACCTACTCTGGAGGAAAAGCTGAAGACAGATGGGCACCCCCTTTGAAAGTAGGTGGACCCTTTTGGATTACTTTCATCCTGTTTGTCTTCTTCCAATGAACCGAACTTATCATTAGAGCCATCATGTAAAGGAGATATGATTACATATTCATTGTGCATAGATAATGCAAACGACGCTTTACAATGGCCAAGAAAGCACAACCTTTAGACCAGTTTTGGGACTAAATATCTCAGCAATCATTAAATGTGTGAAAACAGAACCTTCACATATTAATCCACATACACAATACCATATCCTGATTATAGCATTAAAAGAAAATGTTGCAAACAAAAATGTATACTTTTTAGTATAGTTCATATACAGACTTTACGCTTTAAAAAACCTTAACTATTTAGTCAGGCTAGGAGCAACCTCATTTTGATATACGAATTTTAAAAAGCACAACAATCTACCATGGACATATTATTTGTCAAGGTTAGAGAAATAAGAAGATTAAATGAAAATTAGCTCAGTAATCTTGTGTCAAAGATACCCACTATACGTGAAAAAAACACTTTCGAGAAAATGCACTCAAAAGATTACGATAGCCTGCTATATACACTTACATGTGGTGCAAAATAAGTCAATTAATAGCATTAAAAAAGTATTATCCCTCCAGGTTTACTGGAGGTCCTACAGACTTTATCCCTCCAGGTTTACTGGAGGTCCTACAGACTTTATCTGTCTGTGTGTCTGTCTGTGTGTCTGTCCCGACTTGACGGCCTATATCTCAAAAACTACTGGACGGATTTCCTTGAGATTTTGCACACTGACTGGAAGTTAGGTCCGATTGAATATTATCAAATTTTCAGAATCGAGGTTTGAAAAGAAAGTGACTTTTTTACATTTTGGTGTTGCAATGAAAACGATACAACAGACTCCATTTGCAAAATGTGTGACGTTATCATTTGACGTCGAATAACGTGACGTCATTTGCGAGGAGATTTTTGAGAAGGGTGAATTTGGAGAACATTGGTGAAGGAGAAAGAAAGATTTTTTACGATGCGGGTCGTTTGTATCCTGGACGTTTTGTACCTAGTCGTTTCGTACCCTAACCGGTTAGAGCTAGGGTTAGGGTTAGAGAGTAGGGTTAGAGTAGAAAAGGTACGAATCGACTAAATGAGGTGCACAGCGACTAGGGTACGAAACGTCCTGTATTCGATTTTTTATCCCTCCAGGTTTACTGAAGGCCCTCGCAGCTGTATTGTTTTTTTTTAAATTAATGCCAAAACCTGGAGGTTCAGCGCCAGCGGTTTTTATCTGTCTGTGTGTCTGTCTGTGTGTGTGTGTGTCTGTCCCGACCCCACGACTGATTTCTCAAAAACTACTGGACGGATTTCCTTGAGATTTTGCACACTAACTGGAAGTTAGGTCCGATTGAATGTATCAAATTTTCAGAATCAAGGCTTGAAGAAAAAGTGGTTTTTTAAGGTCGTATAATCGAAGCACCTCTCTAAAAATTATTGAAATGACAATTGACGGAATAGCCAAATTTGACGTCATCAATAGCGTGACGTCATTTGCATGTACTATCTGAAATTCAAGCTAGATATATCTCAAAAACTGCCTAACTCAAAGGTCAATTGACGGAATAGCGAAATTCCACTCCACAGCCACGCCCTTTCTCGCTGAAGCTCGCGTGATAAACACATGCAGGCGTCAAACTGGCTTTCATTTTCACGGGAACTAGTTGCGTTGTATTGCGGACAGCATTTGAGTCTCATTTTTGCCAGACAGTGAGAAGATTTCTCAGACTATGAATACATACTACTCATGTTATTTAGACGAAATTAAGATCTGACACTGTCACAAAAGTTCGCCATTCACTAGGGGACTAACTTTCAAACTTTGTCCGATTATTACGACCGTAAGATAGCAGTAATTTGACATTCGGCGTCACCGTGTCATGTGACGGTGATAGTTTCGTCTGCAACTCGCACTTACGTTATGGTCGAAGTATAGATTGATGTTTACTTCGTCCGCTGAACGCTGTCAAGACTAATGCTCGAATGAATGAAGTATGATTTCATATTTTTTCCGGATTAATACAAATGTATATCAAATACATCAGTTCAATTTAATCGAGTCAATTAATCGAGTACATGTCCACTAGGTGAAAAATGTGTTGAGTGGAACGCAAGTCAGAAAAGTTACACTTGCAGTCTAAACAACAAAATGAATACAGTGTTTGTATTGAAAAATCAGGTCAATCTTTTCGTCGTTTGGTTCCACGACAAGAGTATGAAATCTTGTTTCCAGCGAGATTAGGAGCTTCTGCAAACATGGCTGACAACGGTCAGAATGGTTATAGTTGCTTGGTTTTTTCCTTGTCAAAACTTGTTATACCGTCAGATTGTAACCACCATCAGATTTTCTGCAACTTTTCGAAGCGAATCTAGCCTAAAAACCTACCAGTTATGCATCGTGTTAACAGGATTGACTCGTTGCTTGTAGAACGACGGTACTCGGTAGCAGTACCACACACGGTGTGTGCGTGAATGAGTACGAATGCACATGTCTGGTGTGAACATCTATAAAGTATAATACACTTCCTCCTCTGTGTGACTGTGTGAGTGTTAATTCAGCGTCTATGACATGCCAAAGGAAAACAAAACATGTCATAATAGGAGCTTTCCTGAACCTATCCATCATGTTTTAAATATATGGTCGATTGTTCCTGGGCCAATAGCTTAGAAATGGATTTACATGCTTTACAAACACTCCGTCATAGCAATTCTCTAATGGCTCAGCTGGTAGAGCGTTCGACTCTTGGTCATGCATGACCAGGTTTGATTCTGCGCTGAAACTTTTTTTTCTTCTCTTTTTTCGAGAGGTTGTGGGTTCGAACCCGACCTGGGTTTTTGTGTTTTTATGTGTGTGTGTGTTTTCCCCCTCGATCTTTTTTTACATTTTTTTTAAATATGCCAAAACCTGGAGGTTCAGCGCCAGCGGTTTTTATTTTGAACAGCTTTTTAAAGACAACCTGAAAGAACAAAGCATGGGGGCTATCATTATTTTATTGAAAAACGATGTTTAAAAAATACTAATTTTAAAATAAGGGTCGACCTACCTGGATGACAGCCAAATGTGAAAGACAGACAGCAGTGCACTAGATCAGTCAAGCCCCATACTTCCGAGCCGTACAGCAACGATGAACATATCTGCGCGTCAGAAAGCTTGAAACACTGACTGTATGGTAAACAATAATGGAAAGTTGATGAAGTTTCTTCTCGTACGAATTTTTTGTTTTGTTTTTTTGGCACGTCAAAGACGTTGAACCAACACTCGCACAGTCACACAGTCACACAGAGGGGAAGGTGCATCGTAGATGTTCACCTTATACGTGTACATTCATGCTCATTCACGCTCACACACAGGGTTACAACACTTAGTAATGACACAGTGTAGCGGCCGACAGGTAAATAGCTAGCTAGATGTGAAGAATCCACAGTTTTCCCTTCGAAGGGACTGAGACACCGCAGCTCGCACACAAACAAGCGTTAAAGTTTGCTTCCCATAATCAGCCTGTCGTAAGACAGGGTTTCAATGGGCGAGTCTGCCAGGGGCTGGTGATCTATACAGTAAACATGATGGAAGGTTGAGGAAGCTGGTGATCTATACAGTAAACATGATGGACGGTTGAGGAAGCTGGTGATCTATACAGTAAACATGATGGAAGGTTGAGGAAGCTGGTGATCTATACAGTAAACAGGATGGAAGGTTGAGGAAGCTGGTGATCTATACAGTAAACATGATGGAAGGTTGAGGAAGCTGGTGATCTATACAGTAAACATGATGGAAGGTTGAGGAAGCTGGTGATCTATACAGTAAACATGATGGAAGGTTGAGGAAGCTGGTGATCTATACAGTAAACATGATGGAAGGTCGAGGAAGCTCCTTGTATGACTTTTGTTTGTGTTTATAGGCACGTCATAGACGTTGAACCAGCACTCACACAGTCACTCAGAGCAATGCACGACAGCCAGAGAGGCGGAAGGATATGGACTATCCACCACACGTCGATGGTTCCCTTGAGCCTCTCAGAGTTCTTGGGAAACAGCGAGGGGTTCTTCACCACCACCAGCGCCATCTGGGCAGCGGCCACGTTCTTCACCGTGTCTGCAACACGCGTCAACACCTGTGCCGCCATGTCAGTGTGCCTACCTGTCTGTACGTACCTGTCTGCACCTGATTGTACGTTCCTGTCTGTACGTATATGTCTCTTTTTACCTGTCTGTACATGTCTGTGCCTGTTTGTACGTATGTCTCTTTGTACCTGTCTCTACGTACCGTACCTGTTTGTACGTATGTCTCTTTGTACCTGTCTCTACGTACCGTACCTGTCTGTGCGTATGTCTGTACGTATTTGTCTCTTGGTACCTGTTTGTACGAATTTGTTCCTTTGTTCTTGTCTGTACGTACCGGTCTGTGAGTTCGAGTATGTACGTATGTCTGTACGTACATGTGTGTGCGTACATGTGTGTGCGTACATGTGTGTGCGTACATGTGTGTGCGTACATGTCTGTACGTACATGTGTATGCGTACATGTGTGTGCGTACATGTGTGTACGTACATGTCTGTACGTACATGTCTGTACGTACATGTGTGTGCGTACGTTTGTATGTACATGTCTGTACGTACATGTCTGTACGTACATGTGTGTGCGTACATGTGTGTGCGTACATGTGTGTATGTACGTCTGTACGTACATGTGTGTGCGTACATGTGTGTATGTACATGTCTGTACGTACATATCTATACGTACATGTCTGTGCGTACATGTGTGTGCGTACATGTGTGTATGTACATGTCTGTACGTACATGTCTGTACGTACATGTCTGTACGTACATGTCTGTACGTACCTGTCTGTGAGCTCGTGACTGTACGCTCGTGTCTGTACGTATCCGTCAGAATTTACCTGTTAGTACGCACATGTCTGTTCTATGTCTGTACGTACCCGTCTGTACGCTCGTGACTGTACGCTCGTGTCTGTATCTACCTGTCTGTACGCTCATGTCTGTACGTACCTGTCAGTACGCTCGCGTCTGTACCTACCTGTCTGTACGATCATGCCTGTACATATACTTGTCTGCGCGCTGGTATCTTTACGTACATGTCTGTACGTACCTGTCTGTATGTACCTGTCTGCACGTATTTATCTGCACGCTCGTGTATATATGTACCTGTCTGTACGCTTGTGTCTGTATGTACGTCTGTACACTTTTGTCTGTACGCACGTGTACACGAGTTTTTTGTGTGCATGTGGTTGTGTATGTGTGTTTGTTTTTTATTGTACGAGTGCGTGTGCAGGTGTCTGTGTGTGTGTGCGCGTGCGTGCGTATGTATGTGTGTGTGTGCGTGTGCGCTTACGTAAGTAGGAATGAATTTGTTTGCCCGTCCGTAACCGCAGGTCCTCTCTCTTTCTGTGCATGTGTGTGTGTGTGTGCCTGTGTGTGTGTGTGTGCGCGCGCGCGCGCGCTCGCTCGCTCGCTTGCTCGTAGTGTCTGGGTGTATGTGTGTGTGTGTGTGTAGGTGTGTCTCACTGTGACTGCCTCTATGATCGATTATATGTATGCCTGATTGTTCGTCTATCACACATTCATCGCTCTATTCCCCCATCCCTCATCCTCCATCCCAACCCCTTCCTATCCCTCTCAGCCGCCCCACCCACCCACCCACTCAACCTCCCTTCCCTTTGCAAACGCAGGGATAGCAGTCTGCACGAGAACACACACTGATGAAGAGGTCGAACTTTTGGCGGCTTTCCCCATGAGACCAGAGCGAGGGCCAGGCAATCATCACGGTGTTGGGCTTCAGCTGTCCCAGGCCAGACGTCTGGAACCTGTGGAAAGCCGTGTCTTCCATGACGACCACTCCCATGATGGCGATAACACGACGACGTTGACGGCGACGATGAAAAAGATGGATGAAGGTGATGGTGACAATGCTGGTGGTCGTGGTAGTGGCGATGGTGGTGAGTGGGATGGATATTTTTCCTTAATACGTACAGCATCAGCTCAAGAGCTAATGTTTTTCTCTGCGCAGTGTATCGGTGGTAAATAAGTACGATGTGAAGTGAAAGGTAGAGAGAAACACGAACACGTCATTGTCTGCAGCGGTCAAAGACAGTGATCTGACATTCCCATCACATCTGACAGTGATCTGACATTCCCAGCACATCTGACAGTGATCTGACATTCCCATCACATCTGACATTCCCATCACACCTGACAGTGATCTGACATTCCCATCACACCTGACAGTGATCTGACATTCCCACCACATCTGACAGTGATCTGACATTCCCATCACATCTGACAGTGATCTGACATTCCCATCACACCTGACAGTGATCTGACATTCCCATCACACCTGACAGTGATCTGACATTCCCATCACATCTGACAGTGATCTGACATTCCCATCACATCTGACAGTGATCTGACATTCCCATCACACCTGACAGTGATCTGACATTCCCATCACATCTGACAGTGATCTGACATTCCCATCACACCTGACAGTGATCTGACATTCCCATCACACCTGACAGTGATCTGACATTCCCATCACATCTGACAGTGATCTGACATTCCCATCACATCTGACAGTGATCTGACATTCCCATCACATCTGACAGTGATCTGACATTCCCATCACATCTGACAGTGATCTGACATTCCCACCACATCTCACAGTGATCTGACATTCCCATCACACCTGACAGTGATCTGACATTCCCATCACATCTGACAGTGATCTGACATTCCCATCACATCTGACAGTGATCTGACATTCCCATCACACCTGACAGTGATCTGACATTCCCATCACATCTGACAGTGATCTGACATTCCCATCACACCTGACAGTGATCTGACATTCCCATCACATCTGACAGTGATCTGACATTTCCATCACATCTGACAGTGATCTGACATTCCCATCACACCTGACAGTGATCTGACATTCCCATTACATCTGACAGTGATCTGACATTCCCATCACATCTGACAGTGATCTGACATTCCCATCACATCTGACAGTGATCTGACATTCCATCACATCTGACAGTGATCTGACTGTTTGTTGCTGACAGTAACAGGCGAGTCACTGTACTATTCATCGCAAGTGTTTGATACAAAGCGTGTTCCAAAAGTTTTCTGTCCGACAGATTTGCCGCCGATACAGTAGCAGAAAAAAACCGCTTTTAGTTTTCTTTCCAACATAATAATTATTTACTTTTTACCATAGTTTTTACTTTGCAACACAGTTTTCACTTTTTTCACATGTACATAGTTTTCACTTTCCAAAAGAGTGTTTATTTTCCAACACAGTTTTTACTATTCAACACAGCTTTAAATTTTAAGACAATTTTTACTTTCGAACATCGTTCTTATTTCCAACACATATTTTACTTTCCAGCACATTTATTACTTTGCAAAACATATGTTAATTTCCAACATTTTACTTTCCAACGCAGTTTTTACTTTCCAAAGTAGTATTTACTTCCAAACATAATTTTTACTTTCCCACATAGTTTTACTTTCCATCAGTTTTTACTTTCCAATATGATATTTACTTTTCAACACAGTTTTTACTTTCAAACACAGTTTTACTTTCAAACAGAGCTTTAAATTTCCAACGCAGTTTTACTTTCCAACACAATTTTACTTTCCAAATCATATTTTACTTTCCAACACATATTTAACTTTCCAAGACAGTTTTTACTATCCAACAGTTTTACTTTCAAACATAGTTTTAATTTCCATCAGTTTCTACATTGCAACACAGTTTTTACTTTCCAGCATAGTTTTTACTTTCCAGCACAGTTTTTACTTTCCAACACAGTTTTTACTTTTCAATACAGTTTTTACTTTCCAGCACAGTTTTTACTTTCCAACACAGTTTTTACTTTTCAATACAGTTCTTACTTTCCAGCACAGTTTTTACTTTCCAGCACAGTTTTTACTTTCCAGCACAGTTTTTACTTTCTTTCCAACACCGATTTTACTTTCCAGCACAGTTTTTACTTTTCAACACAGTTTTTATTTTTCAATACAGTTTTTACTTTTCAGCACAGTTTTTAACTTTCCAGCACAGTTTTTACTTTCCAGCACAGTTTTTACTTTCCAGCACAGTTTTTACTTTCCAGCACAGTTTTTACTTTCCAACACCGATTTTACTTTCCAGCACAGTTTTTACTTTCCAGCACAGTTTTTACTTTTCAATACAGTTTTTACCTACCAGCACAGTTTTTACTTTCCAGCACAGTTTTTACTTTCCAGCACAGTTTTTACTTTCCAATACAGTTTTTACTTTCCAGCACAGTTTTTACTTTCCAGCACAGTTTTTACTTTCAAACTTTTACTTTCCGGCACAATTTTTACTTTCAAACTCAGTTTTTTTTCTTTTCAATACAGTTTTTACTTTCCAGCACAGTTTTTACTTTCCAATACAGTTTTTACTTTCCAACACCGATTTTACTTTCCAGCACAGTTTTTACTTTCAAACTCAGTTTTTTTCTTTTCAATACAGTTAGCATTTTTTTATACAGAGTGTTTACCTGTCAGGAGAGTGACGGATGAAGTTGTGTACTCACGCGCTACAGAGACCATCCGCGACACTGTGGGCTATCACCACGTCCGAGAACCCCCGGACGTTGTTCCAGTCGATGTAGTCGTTCAAAACCTGAGGTGTACACAAGCATCGTGCGTCTTAAACAAACAAACAAACAAATAAACAAATGAATAAATAAACAAACGAAAAAACAAACAGCATTCATGCAACTTGCGACTGAAGGACCTGCGGTGTGCATGGACGATTGAAACAGCGCGAGACACTGTCTCAGCCTGTGATCGTCTGTCGCCATGGCTACGTGTGACTCAACCCCTTGCCATTCTGTAGTTTGCCGTGGCACGATGAGTTGACCCTTTGCAATCTAAAACAGGACCAGCGCTGGTTTAGGATGAGAGGGCAGAGGGGGGAGAGAGAGAGAGAGAGAGAGAGAGAGAGAGAGAGAGAGAGAGAGAGAGAGAGAGAGAGATAGACTGAGGCATTTGTAGTATGCCGTGTTCATGAATTGAATGAACATACGAGTCGCTTAACTCCAGAAGCGATAACAAATATATTTCTATCAGAAGAGACGCATTCTATATTAGTGTGACCTAAGAAAGGAAATAAACCCTTTATGAAATGACGTTGCTTATTTGCCTGGTCAGCAGCAGCGAACTTTTCGAACAGAAAAATCGTTGATCTTGATCCTGTACCTTAAAAGCTTCGACTTCTGATTCTACAGTCCATTTCCTATAACACCACATTGGCAATTTCAATCCCTCTTCGTCTTGGCGTTGTATGACATTGAACTGTGACAGAATACAGTCGGTATTATCTCCCCTCTGTCTTGTCAACCTTCGCCTGACATCGATCCTAGAGAGTATTTCTACTGATCACGATCGGGGTCCACTCAATGTCTAAAGTTCTTCACACTGCACACGCTGGCGACCCGAGGCCGTGTCCAGCAGCGCAGTCTCCATGTCCGTCTGGAAAAAGCAATCAAAGACAGCACCAGACCTTGACTCACTCTGACCTTGACCCACTCTGACCCGACAACACCCCACGCCAACATACAAGGGGTCCACGCAACTTCTGGGCGGACAAAGACACCTGTGTAGTCTATTGCCCCAACAGTGACCCTGAGCGCGCACCCACTAGAAGTGGTGGACTTGGACCTGCAGATTGAAAACACTGCCAGTGGTACAGGGTAAGAGGACGAGGTGTGCCAGGGGGGGGGTGTATAAGGGTGTGTGGATCGGGTAGGGAGCAGAGTAGGTTCAGGTGTAAAAGGGTTAGGGGGTCTGTTGTATGGTTAAGGGCGGGCAGTGGAGGGAGGTAGGGGTTAAACGGGGTTGTGGGTTGGTACAGTGGGGGGAGGTTAGAGTCAGTTGGTTTGGGTAGAGGTGGGTGAGTTGAGGGGGAAAGTAGGGAGGGAGCACAGGGGTTTGGAGTGGGTGTAAGTGAGGTGGGAAGTAAATGTGGGGTTTGGGTGGTAAAGGGCAGTACAAGGGTGGTAAGTTATAGAGGTCAGGTGGCAACAGTGAGAGGTGCGTGGGTAGTGTAGTAGTTAAGGGAGCACAGGGGAGGTAGATAGGTAAAAGAAGGGCAAGTTTTCGGTATGGAGGAGGGTAAAGGGGGGTAAAAGTATGGTTTCTTGCAATACACTTATTAGGTAAAACAGCTACAGGTGTGGTTTTACACAACGAATCGTCGCCCATTACTGGGTCTCAAACCGCTTTACACTTTACCCCCTGATCACTGGGCCGTTTGATCAATCCCTCACTGGTACCTGACAACAAACACAGAGACAAGACATTTCAGACGCATATCATCTGGCACCAGCACCAAACTCCACTCCCTGGGGAGTATTCCAAACCGATGCTGGTTCATGGCCGCACGCTAGAGTTCATCGCACTGCATTTTGCCAACACTGCCCTCTCAGCTACCCGGTTTTACTGCTGGGTGGAGAGAAGCAATAGGAGTTAAGCAGTTTGCCCAAGGATGCAACTCAGGGAAGCGCGCAGCTTCCAACGCCGCGCCCTCTGGCGGCAAGCGCCTGCAAGTCATGCGCTCCAGCCACTCGGCCACAAAGCCCCACGTCAGGAATGAAGACAGCAAGAAAGAAATGTTAGAAAAATGATCGATTTCATTTACACACGTTTAAATTCTTTAAAGAAGACTGTTTATAATAACGAACTATTAAACACACACACACACACACACACACACACACACACACACACACACACACACACACACACACACACAACTAACTGTTTATAATAACGAACTATTAAACACACACACACACACACACACACACACACACACACACACACACACACACAACCAACTGTTAGCACTGTTTGTGAAAGTACATTACTACCACAATTTCATGTGAACAGAATGGTATTGTCTTTAACACAGTTCATGGAGGACATGGGGCGGAGGGGCGGGGCGGCAGAAGTCACCTTCCTGGCTGCCAGGGCGTCGTCAAAGCAGTCCTCGAAATTTCC
>JAWQFJ010028266.1:87500-105000 GCA_034096865.1 Theodoxus fluviatilis | reverse complement strand
CTCTCTCGCTCTCTCTCTTCCATATGTAATCGACTCGCTCACATACATATACAATTTGTGCATTATCAAGCAAAACTTCCCAGATGAATGGAAAAAAGCTAAAGTTATCCCTCTACCAAAAGTGAAAACTCCCACAAGTCTAGATGACTTCCGACCC
Organism: Theodoxus fluviatilis; assembly: GCA_034096865.1. NCBI lineage: Eukaryota > Metazoa > Mollusca > Gastropoda > Cycloneritida > Neritidae > Theodoxus > Theodoxus fluviatilis. The sequence continues at coordinate 104,843 of JAWQFJ010028266.1, read as the reverse complement.
ATATCAGTTCTATCAATTTTATCAAAACCAATTGAAAAGCACGTTCACAAACATCTGTTGGCATTTCTTGATCGGCACAGTCTTCTTCACCCCCTTCAATCGGGCTTCCGACCAAAACATTCCTGCCATACTGCATTATCCCACCTGATTGACACCTGGCTGCACGCCATTAACACCTCGAAAGTGATAGGATCTGTCTTCCTAGATTTCAGAAAAGCCTTTGACATGGTACATCACGACATACTATTGGATAAACTGGCTCTTTATTTTCATGGTCACACGACTGTGAAGTTTTTTCAGTCATTCCTGGATAATCGACAACAAAGTGTCCAATTCGATGGGCACGTTTCCAAGTATGGTATTCTAAAAGCCGGTGTCCCACAGGGATCTGTACTAGGCCCCCTTTTATTCTGCTTATTCATAAATGACCTACCCTTGCATATCACAGATAGAAAGGTCTCATGCAACATGTTTGCAGATGATACAACGCTGTCTATCGCGGACAGCTCAACCGAAACTGTGGCAGATAAACTCCAAAAGAGTCTTGATGAAATATGTTGCTGGTGTCTTTCAAATCATATGGTCCTCAACCCATCCAAAACCAAGTATATGGTGATAACCACAAGGCAAAAACATCAACTACATCCTTTGTCACTCCCACTCTCACTTGATGCAGAGCCGATAGAAAAGGTGAAAGAACACAAAGTGCTTGGGGTGATGATTGACGAACAGTTAGACTGGAATTCACACATAAATCTAATGTGCAAAAAGATTTCAAGAAATCTCTTTCTACTGTCAAAGCTGAGGCACTTTGTAGACACGGAAACCTGCAAAATCTTTTTCAGTGCCCACATCATATCACACATCAATTACGCATCAACATTGTGGGATAACTGTAGTGAAGCTAATTTGAAGAGAGTTAATTCACTTTACAGAAGAGCTTCTAAGCTTATGATCCCAAATAAATCTCTCAGCACTGAAAGGAAAATGGAAATGCTTGACATTTTGCCTCTCCATAAGCATCTGCAACTCAATAAGTGTGTGCTTGTGAAAAAGGTAAAAGATGGCCGAACACCAGAATATCTAACCAAACTATTTGAGCAGTCATCATTCAGAGGTCGTGACAAATTTCTCCTGCCTCAGCCTCGCATTGATTTGTTCAAATCGAGCCTATCTTACTCTGGGGCTGCTCTGTGGAATACACTGCCTGATGACATAAAATGTATCAAATCTTTGCCTATGTTCAAAGATAAAATTCGCATTATTCTCAGGCATCATCCTATGACATAGTTTTCCACGCTTTCATCTGGCGTCTAGACAGTGGAACGGCTAAGTGTGTATTTGTGTATATTGTCCATCCCTCACATATATGCTTACTTCAGGCCACCCCTGCTGAACTATCGAGGGGTTCCGGCTGATTGGGGGTGGGGGAGTAGGGGAGGGAGTGTACACCAAGAGGCTTTGGCCTACATGTATGCTATTTGTTTTTAACATTTGGATGTTTAGAAAATTGTTTTTTATGTATATGTCATTGTAGTTGATTCAAGTTCCATTTTTAAATTTTGCTTCTCTGGTACACTATCTACCCATTTTTAGTATGTTTAAGAAATTGTACATGTATAATACTTGCGATAATTATACTGACTCTCTCTCTCTCTCTCTCTCTCTCTCTCTCTCTCTCTCTCTCTCTTTCTCTCTCTCCTCTCTCTCTCTCTCTCTCTCTCTCTCTCTCTCTCTCTCTCTCTCTCTCTCTCTCTCTCTCTCTCCTCCCTCCCTCCCTCTCCCCCACCCTCTCTCCCCAACCCACCAACCCTCTTACTCTCATTCTCTCTTCCCTTCCTCCCCCTTTCTCCAGCTCCCCCCCTCTCTCTCTCTCTCTCTCTCTCTGTGTCTGCCTCTCTCTCTCTCTGCTTGTCTGTCTCTCTCTCTGCTCTCTCTCTCTCCTCTCTCAGCTCGCACCATCTGCTCAATCTCTCGGCTCTCTCTCCCCTCTCTCTCTCCACTCCCTCCCTCTCCCTCACCCCCCTCTCTCCCCCACCCCCCAACCCTCTTACTCTCCTTCTCTCTGCCCTTCCGCCCCGTTTCTCGCGCTCCCCCCCCCTCTCTCTCTCCTCTCTCTCTCTCCTCCTCTCTCTCTCTCTCTTACTCCTCTCTCTTCTGTCTCTCTCTCTCTCCTCTCACCACATTGAATATTTTGCCTCAAGGGCTGAATGTAAGAAAGGCACTACTGCCTAATTCACTACCCTTGTAAAATAAAGTTCGTTCGTTGGTTCGTTTCGTTTCTCTACGGCTCGCTCTCTCTCATCTCTCTCTCTCTCGCGTCTCTCTCAACGTGATAGCCCTCCCACATTACATGGGTCCTCTCACACCCTTGTTACTACGAGGTACTGGTAGATGGAAACAGGCCCCTTGAGTGGCAGGGCCCACTCACGCACCCTTGTCAGCATGTGGTACTTGTCGATTGACAACAGCCCCTTAGTGCAGCCACTCACCCCTTGTACTCCATGTACTTGTAGATGAAACAGCCCCTTAGTGCAGCCACTCACCTCTTGTACTCCATGTACTTGTAGATGAAACAGCCCCTTAGTGCTGGTACTCACCCCTTGTACTCCATGTACTTGTAGATGAAACAGCCTCTTAGTGCTGGTACCCACCCCTTGTACTCCATGTACTTGTAGATGAAACAGCCCCTTAGTGCAGCCACTCACCCCTTGTACTCGATGTACTTGTAGATGAAACAGCCCCTTAGTGCAGCCACTCACCCCGTGTACTCGATGTACTTGTAGATGAAACAGCCTCTTAGTGCTGGTACCCACCCCTTGTACTCCATGTACTTGTAGATGAAACAGCCCCTTAGTGCAGCCACTCACCCTTTGTACTCGATGTACTTGTAGATGAAACAGCCCCTTAGTGCAGCCACTCACCCCTTGTACTCGATGTACTTGTAGATGAAACAGCCCCTTAGTGCAGCCACTCACCCCTTGTACTTGATGTACTTGTAGATGAAACAGCCCCTTAGTGCAGCCACTCACCCCTTGTACTCCATGTACTTGTAGATGAAACAGCCCCTTAGTGCTGGTACTCACCCCTTGTACTCAATGTACTTGTAGATGAAACAGCCCCTTAGTGCTGGTACTCATCCCTTGTACTCCATGTACTTGTAGATGAAACAGCCCCTTAGTGCTGGTACTCACCCCTTGTACTCAATGTACTTGTAGATGAAACAGCCCCTTAGTGCTGGTACTCATCCCTTGTACTCCATGTACTTGTAGATGTAACAGCCCCTTAGTGCAGCCACTCACCCCTTGTACTCCATGTACTTGTAGATGAAACAGCCCCTTCGTGCTGGTACTCACCCCTTGTACTCCATGTACTTGTAGATGAAACAGTCCCTTAGTGCTGGTACCCACCCCTTGTACTCCATGTACTTTTAGATGAAACTGCCCCTTAGTGCAGCCACTCACCCCTTGTTCTCAATGTACTTGTAGATGAAACAGTCCCTTAGTGCTGGTACTCATCCCTTGTACTCAATGTACTTGTAGATGAAACAGCCCCTTAGTGCTGGTACTCACCCCTTGTACTCAATGTATTTGTAGATGAAACAGCCCCTTAGTGCTGGTACTCACCCCTTGTACTCCATGTACTTGTAGATGAAACAGACCCTTAGTGCTGGTACTCACCCCTTGTACTCAATGTACTTGTAGATGAAACAGCCCCTTAGTGCAGCCACTCACCCCTTGTACTCCATGTACTTGTAGATGAAACAGCCCCTTAGTGCTGGTACTCACCCCTTGTACTCCATGTACTTGTAGATGAAACAGCCCCTTAGTGCTGGTACTCACCCCTTGTACTCAATGTACTTGTAGATGAAACAGCCCCTTAGTGCTGGTACTCACCCCTTGTACTCAATGTACTTGTAGATGAAACAGCCCCTTAGTGCTGGTACTCACCCCTTGTACTCAATGTACTTGTAGATGAAACAGCCCCTTAGTGCTGGTACTCACCCCTTGTACTCCATGTACTTGTAGATGAAACAGCCCCTTAGTGCTGGTACTCACCCCTTGTACTCAATGTACTTGTAGATGAAACAGCCCCTTAGTGCAGCCACTCACCCCTTGTACTCCATGTACTTGTAGATGAAACAGCCCCTTAGTGCTGGTACTCACCCCTTGTACTCCATGTACTTGTAGATGAAACAGCCCCTTAGTGCTGGTACTCACCCCTTGTACTCAATGTACTTGTAGATGAAACAGCCCCTTAGTGCTGGTACTCACCCCTTGTACTCAATGTACTTGTAGATGAAACAGCCCCTTAGTGCTGGTACTCACCCCTTGTACTCAATGTACTTGTAGATGAAACAGCCCCTTAGTGCTGGTACTCACCCCTTGTACTCCATGTACTTGTAGATGAAACAGCCCCTTAGTGCTGGTACTCACCCCTTGTACTCCATGTACTTGTAGATGAAACAGCCCCTTAGTGCTGGTACTCACCCCTTGTACTCAATGTACTTGTAGATGAAACAGCCCCTTAGTGCTGGTACTCACCCCTTGTACTCCATGTACTTGTAGATGAAACAGCCCCTTAGTGCTGGTACTCACCCCTTGTACTCCATGTACTTGTAGATGAAACAGCCCCTTAGTGCAGCCACTCACCCCTTGTACTCGATGTACTTGTAGATGAAACAGCCCCTTAGTGCTGGTACTCACCCCTTGTACTCAATGTACTTGTAGATGAAACAGCCCCTTAGTGCTGGTACTCACCCCTTGTACTCCATGTACTTGTAGATGAAACAGCCCCTTAGTGCTGGTACTCACCCCTTGTACTCAATGTACTTGTAGATGAAACAGCCCCTTAGTGCAGCCACTCACCCCTTGTACTCCATGTACTTGTAGATGAAACAGCCCCTTAGTGCTGGTACTCACCCCTTGTACTCCATGTACTTGTAGATGAAACAGCCCCTTAGTGCTGGTACTCACCCCTTGTACTCAATGTACTTGTAGATGAAACAGCCCCTTAGTGCTGGTACTCACCCCTTGTACTCAATGTACTTGTAGATGAAACAGCCCCTTAGTGCTGGTACTCACCCCTTGTACTCCATGTACTTGTAGATGAAACAGCCCCTTAGTGCTGGTACTCACCCCTTGTACTCAATGTACTTGTAGATGAAACAGCCCCTTAGTGCTGGTACTCACCCCTTGTACTCCATGTACTTGTAGATGAAACAGCCCCTTAGTGCTGGTACTCACCCCTTGTACTCCATGTACTTGTAGATGAAACAGCCCCTTAGTGCTGGTACTCACCCCTTGTACTCCATGTACTTGTAGATGAAACAGCCCCTTAGTGCTGGTACTCACCCCTTGTACTCCATGTACTTGTAGATGAAACAGCCCCTTAGTGCAGCCACTCACCCCTTGTACTCAATGTACTTGTAGATGAAACAGCCCCTTAGTGCTGGTACTCACCCCTTGTACTCAATGTACTTGTAGATGAAACAGCCCCTTAGTGCTGGTACTCACCCCTTGTACTCAATGTACTTGTAGATGAAACAGCCCCTTAGTGCTGGTACTCACCCCTTGTACTCCATGTACTTGTAGATGAAACAGCCCTTAGTGCTGGTACTCACCCCTTGTACTCAATGTACTTGTAGATGAAACAGCCCCTTAGTGCTGCCACTCACCCCTTGTACTCCATGTACTTGTAGATGAAACAGCCCCTTAGTGCTGGTACTCACCCCTTGTACTCCATGTACTTGTAGATGAAACAGCCCCTTAGTGCTGGTACTCACCCCTTGTACTCAATGTACTTGTAGATGAAACAGCCCCTTAGTGCTGGTACTCACCCCTTGTACTCAATGTACTTGTAGATGAAACAGCCCCTTAGTGCTGGTACTCACCCCTTGTACTCAATGTACTTGTAGATGAAACAGCCCCTTAGTGCTGGTACTCACCCCTTGTACTCCATGTACTTGTAGATGAAACAGCCCCTTAGTGCTGGTACTCACCCCTTGTACTCCATGTACTTGTAGATGAAATACTGTGGTACTCGGCAGTGATTTTTATCGAAAAGACCCGAAAAGACCCGAAAAGACCCGAAAAGACACCGAAAAGACCCGAAAAGACCTGAAAAGACACCCGAAAAGACCCCAAAAGACCCGAAAAGACCCGAAAAGATCAGAATAGACCCGAAAAGACACCCGCAAAAACCCCAAAAGAGGCCAGTGATTTTTATCGAAAAGACCGAAAAAGACGTTTTGGGTCTTTTCGGGTGTCTTTTGAGGTGTCTTTTTGGGTCTTCTCGGGTCTTTTCGGGTCTTCTCAGGTGATTCAGTGTTTTCTCGGGTCTTTGTGGGTCTTTTGGGGTGTTTTCATGTGTTTGTTCGGGTCGTTTCGGGTGTCTTTTCGTGTCTTTTCGATAGAAATCACTGCCATTGAATTTTATCGAAAAGACCCGAAAAGACACCCGAAAAGACCCGAAAAGACACATGAAAAGACCCGAAAAGACCAGACAAGACCCGAGGAGACATTAAATTACCTGAGAAGACCCGAAAAGACCCGAAAAAACCCCAAAAGACACCCGAAAAGACCCCAAAAGAGGGCAGTGATTTTTATCGAAAAGACCCGAAAAGACGTTTTGGGTCTTTTCGGGTGTCTTTTGGGGTGTGTTTTTTCGTCTTCTCGGGTCCTTTCGAGTCTTCTCAGTTAATTTAGTGTCTTCTCGGGTCTTTACGGGTCTTTTTGGGTGTTTTCAGGTGTCTTTTCGGGTCTTTTCGGGTGTCTTTTCGTGTCTTTTCGATAAAAATCACTGCCAGTGATTTTTATCAAAAAGACCCGAAAAGACCCGAAAAGACACCCTAAAAGACCCGAAAAGACACATGAAAAGACCCGAAAAGACCCGAAAAGACCAGAGGAGACATTAAATTACCTGAGAAGACCTGAAAAGACCCGAGAAGACCCAAAAGGACACCCGAAAAGACCCCCAAAGAAGGCAGTGAATTTTATCGAAAAGACCCGAAAAGACGTTTTGGGTCTTTTTGGGTGTCTTTTGGGGTGTCTTTTTGGGTCTTCTCGGGTCCTTTCGAGTCTTCTCAGGTAATTTAGTGTCTTCTCGGGTCTTTGCGGGTCTTTTTGGGTGTTTTCAGGTGTCTTTTGGGGTCTTTTCGGGTGTCTTTTCGTGTCTTTTCGATAGAAATCACTGCCATTGAATTTTATCGAAAAGACCCGAAAAGACACCCGAAAAGACCCGAAAAGACACATGAAAAGACCCGAAAAGACCAGACAAGACCCGAGGAGACATTAAATTACCTGAGAAGACCCAAAAAGACCCGAAAAAACCCCAAAAGACACCCGAAAAGACCCCAAAAGAGGGCAGTGATTTTTATCGAAAAGACCCGAAAAGACGTTTTGGGTCTTTTTGGGTGTCTTTTGGGGTGTCTTTTTGGGTCTTCTCGGGTCCTTTCGAGTCTTCTCAGGTAATTTAGTGTCTTCTCGGGTCTTTGCGGGTCTTTTTGGGTGTTTTCAGGTGTCTTTTGGGGTCTTTTCGGGTGTCTTTTCGTGTCTTTTCGATAAAAATCACTGCCATTGATTTTTAACGAAAAGACCTGAAAAGACCCGAAAAGACACCCGAAAAGACCCCAAAAGACACATAAAAAGACCCCAAAAGACCCAACAAGACCCGAGAAGACACTGAATTACCTGAGAAGACCCGAAAAGACCCGAAAAGACACAAGAAAAGACATCAAAAGAAGGCAGTGATTTTTATCGAAAAGACCCGTAAAGACGTGTTGGGTCTTTTCGGGTGTCTTTTGAGGTGTCGTTTTGGGTCTTCTCGGGTCTTTTCGGGACTACTCAGGTAATTTAGTGTCTTTTCGGGTCTTTGCAGGTCTTTTGGGGTGTTTTCAGGTGTCTTTTTGGGTCTTTTCGGGTGTCTTTTCGTGTCTTTTCGATAAAAGTCACTGCCATTGATTTTTATCGAAAAGACCCGAAAAGACACCTGAAAAGACCCGAAAAGACACATGAAAAGACCCGAAAAGACCAGACAAGACCCGAGAAGACACTAAATTACCTAAGAAGACCCGAAAAGACCCGAGAAGACCCGAAAAGACACCCAAAAAGACCCCAAAAGAGGGCAGTGATTTTTATCGAAAAGACCCGAAAAGACCCCAAAAGACCCCAAAAGACACCCGAAAAGACCCCAAAAGACCCAAAAAGACCAGAGAAGACCAGAGAACACCCGAAAAGGCGCCCTCTCTCTCGCCCTCTCTCTCTCTCTCTCTCTCTTTCTCCCTCTTTCTCTCTCTATCTCTTTTTCTCTCTCTTTTTCTCTCTCTCTTTCTCTCTATATCTCTCTCTCGCCCTCTCTCTCTCTATGTCTCTCTCGCTCTCTCTCTCTCTCTCACTCTCACTCTCGCCCTCTTTCTCTCTCGTCCTCTTTCTCTCTCTCTCTCACTCTCTCTCCCTCCCTCCCTCTCTCTTTCTTTCTCTCTCTCTCTCTCACCAATTCTTTCGCCCTCTCTCTCTTTCTCTCTTTCTCTCACCCTCTCTCTCTCTCTTTCTCTCTCTATCTCTCTCTCGCCCTCTCTCTCTCTATCTCTCTATTGCTCTCTCTTTCTCTCACTCTCACTCTCGCCCTCTCTCTCTCGTCCTCTTTCTTTCTCTCACTCTCCCTCCCTCCCTCTCTCTCTCTCTTTCTCTCACCAATACTTTCGCCCTCTCTCTCTCTTTCTTTCGCCCTCTCTCTCTCTCTCTCTTTCTCTCGTTCTCTCTCTCGAACTCTATCTCTCTCAATCTCTCTCGCCCTCTCTCGCCTTCTCTCGCTCTCTCTCGCTCTATCTCTTTCTCTCTCGCCCTCTCTCTCTCTATCTCTCTCTCGCTCTCTCTCTCACTCTCACCCTCTCTCTCTCTCGTCTTCTTTCTCTCTCTCACTCTCTCTCCCTCCCTCCCTCCCTCTCTCTCTCTCTTTCTCTCTCTCTCTCACCAATACTTTCGCCCTCTCTCTCTCTTTCTCTCGCCCTCTCGCCCTCTCTCTCTTCTCTCTCGTTCTCTCTCTCGCCCTCTCTATCTCTCTCAATCTCTCTCTCTCTCGCCCTCTTTCGCCCTCTCTCGCTCTCTGTAGCTCTCATTCTCTATCTCTCTCTCGCCCTCTGTCGCCCTCTCTCTCTCTCTCTCGCCCCCTCTCTCTCTCTTTCTCTTTCTCTCTCTGTCTTTCTCTCTCTCTTTTATCTCTTTTTTTCTCTCTCTCTCTCTTTCTCTATCTCTCTCTTTCTCTCTCTCTTGCCCTCTCTCTCTCTCTCTATCTCTCTCACTCTCGCCCTCTCTCTCTCTCGCCCTCTTTCTCTCTCTCACTCTCTCTCACTCCCTCTCTCTCTCTGTCTCTCTATCTCTCTCTCTCTCACTCTCACTCTCGCCCTCTCTCTCGCCCTCTTTCTCTCTCTCACTCTCTCTCTATCTCTCTTCCTCTCTTTCTCTCGCCCTCTCTCTCTATCTCTCTCTCTGTCTCTCTCACTCTCTGTCTCTCTCTCTCTCGCCAATTCTTTCGCCCTCTCTCCTCTCTTTCTCTCGCCCTCTCTCTCTCTCTCTCTCTCTGTGTCTCTCTGTCTCTCTCACTCTGTCCCTCTCTGTCTCTCTCTCTCTCCCTCTTTTGCTCTCTCTCTCTCTCTCTCTCTCTTTCGCCCTCGCTCTCTCTCTTACTCTCTCTCTCTCTCTCTCTCTCTCTTGTCCTCTCCCTCGCACTCTCTCTCTCTCGCCAATTCTTTCTCTCTCTCGCCCTCTCTCTGTCTCTCTGTCTCTCTGTCTCTCTCTCTGTCTCTCTCTCTCTCTCTCTCTCTCTCTCTCTCTCTCTCTCTCTCTCTCTCTCTCTCTCTCTTTCTCGGGTAAATTAGTGTCTTCTCGGGTCTTTTCGGGTCTTTTCGGGTGTCTTTTCGGGTGTCTTTTCGGGTCTTTTCTGGTCTTTTCGGGTCTTTTGGGGTCTTCTGAGGTCTTTTCGGGGGTCTTTTCGGGTCTTTTCAGGTTTTTTCGGGTCTCTTCGGGTGTCTTTTCGTGTTTTGTCTTTTCGGGTGTCTTTTCGTTAAAAATCACTGGCAGTGATTTTTATCGAAAAGACACGAAAAGACACCCGGAAAGACCCGAAAAGACACCTGAAAAACCCCCCAAAAACCCGCAAAACCTGAAAAGACACTAAATTACCTGAGAAGCCCCGAAAAGACCCGAGAAGACCCAAAACGACACCTCCAAAGACACCCGAAAAGACCCAACACGTCTTTACGGGTCTTTTCGATAAAAATCACTGCCTTCTTTTGATGTCTTTTCTTGTGTCTTTTCGGGTCTTTTCGGGTCTTCTTAGGTAATTTAGTGTCTTCTCGGGTCTTGTTCGGTCTTTTCGGGTCTTTTTATGTGTCTTTTGGGGTCTTTTCGGGTGTCTTTTCGGGTCTTTTCAGGTCTTTTCGTTAAAAATCACTGGCAGTGATTTTTATCGAAAAGACACGAAAAGACACCCGAAAAGACCCCAAAAGACACCTGAAAACACCCAAAAAGACCCGTAAAGACCCGAGAAGACGCTAAATTAACTGAGAAGACTCGAAAGGACCCGAGAAGACCCACAAATACACCCCAAAAGACACCCAAAAAGACCCAAAACGTCTTTTCGGGTCTTTTCGATAAAATTCACTGCCTTCTTTGGGGGTCTTTTCGGGTGTCTTTTTGGGTCTTCTCGGGTCTTTTCAGGTCTTCTCTGGTAATTTAGTGTGTCCTCGGGTCTTTTCGGGTCTTTTCGGGCTTTTTCAGGTGTCTTTTCGGGTCTTTTCGGGTGTCTTTTCGGGTCTTTTCGGGTCTTTTCGATAAAAATCACTGGCAGTGATTTTTATCGAAAAGACACGAAAAGACACCCGAAAAGACCCCAATAGACACATGAAAACACCCAAAAAGACCCGCAAAGACCCGAGAAGACAGACACTAAATTAACTGAGAAGACTCGAAAGGACCCGAGAAGACCCAAAAAGACACCCCAAAAGACACCCGAAAAGACCCAAAACGTCTTTTCGGGTCTTTTCGATAAAAATCACTGCCCTCTTTTGGGGTCTTTTCGGGTGTCTTTTGGGGTCTTCTCGGGTCTTTTCAGGTCTTCTCAGGTAATTTAGTGTCTCCTCGGGTCTTTTCGGGTCTTTTCAGGTGTCTTTTCGGGTCTTTTCGGGTGTCTTTTCGGGTCTTTTCGGGTCTTTTCGAAAAAAATCAATGGCAGTGATTTTTATCGAAAAGACACGAAATGACACCCGAAAAGACCCCAAAAGACACATGAAAACACCCCAAAAGACCCACAAAGACCCGAGAAAACACTGAATCACCTGAGAAGACCCGAAAAGACCCGAGAAGACCCAAAAAGACACCTCAAAAGACACCCGAAAAGACCCAAAACGTCTTTTTCGGTCTTTTTGATAAAAATCACTGGCCTCTTTTGGGGTCTTTGCGGGTGTCTTTTCGGGTCTATTCTGATCTTTTCGCGTCTTTTCGGGTCTTTTGGGGTCTTTTCGGGGTTTTTTGGGGGGTCTTTTCGGGTCTTTTTGGTGTCTTTTCGGGACTTTTCGGGTCTTTTCGGGTCTTTTCAATAAAAATCACTGCCCGTGGTACTTGTAGATGAAACAGCCCCTTAGTGCTGGTACTCATCCCTTGTACTCCATGTACTTGTAGATGAAACAGCTCCATAGTGCAGCCACTCACCCTTTGTACTCAATGTACTTGTAGATGAAACAGCCCCTTAGTGCAGCCACTCACCCCTTGTACTCGATGTACTTGTAGATGAAACAGCCCCTTAGTGCAGCCACTCACCCTTTGTACTCCATGTACTTGTAGATGAAACAGCCCCTTAGTGCAGCCACTCACCCCTTGTACTCGATGTACTTGTAGATGAAACAGCCCCTTAGTGCAGCCACTCACCCTTTGTACTCCATGTGCTTGTAGATGAAACAGCCCTTTAGTGCAGCCACTCACCCCTTGTACTCGATGTACTTGTAGATGAAACAGCCCCTTAGTGCTGGTACTCACCCCTTGTACTCAATGTACTTGTATATGAAACAGCCCCTTAGTGCAGCCACTAACCCCTTGTACTCGATGTACTTGTAGATGAAACAGCCCCTTAGTGCTGGTACTCACCCCTTGTACTCAATGTACTTGTATATGAAACAGCCCCTTAGTGCAGCCACTCACCCCTTGTACTCCATGTACTTGTAGATGAAACAGCCCCTTAGTGCAGCCACTCACCCCTTGTACTCGATGTACTTGTAGATGAAACAGCCCCTTAGTGCTGGTACTCACCCCTTGTACTCAATGTACTTGTATATGAAACAGCCCCTTAGTGCAGCCACTCACCCTTTGTACTCAATGTACTTGTATATGAAACAGCCCCTTAGTGCAGCCACTCACCCCTTGTACTCAATGTACTTGTAGATGAAACAGCCCCTTAGTGCTGGTACTCACCCCTTGTACTCAATGTACTTGTAGATGAAGCCTGCCGTGACCACGGCAGGTAGGGCGTACTTCCAGTCGCATATGAACATGAGTGCGATGCACAGCGCCACGGCAATCAGGGACTGCAGCCAGTGGTGGAACCTATGGGTGGGGTTGGGGTGAGGAAAGGGGGGAAGTGAGAAGAGAATTTGAGTCATGAGCAGAGAGGCATGTAACACTACTATACTGAAAATAATAGATTAGCGAACACGTTCTATTGTCAAATGCGCAAAGTTCGAATATTGCGGTGGAGACTTTCATTTCCGGTTGTCACGGATATGGCGTCCTCTCCGAGGCTAGGGTCGCAGTCCCAGCGTGCATTGGTGCGCAAGCGCCACACACAAACATGAACTCTGTTCATCAGTCGTCACGCCCTAGTGAGCTCTGTCCATCAATCGTCACGCCCTAGTGATCTATGTCCATCAGTCGTCACGCCCTAGTAAACTCTGTCCATCAGTCGTCACGCCCTAGTGAACTCTGTCCATCAGTCGTCACGTCCTAATGAACTCTGTCCATCAGTCGTCACGCACTAGAGAACTCTATCCATCAATCGTCGCGCCCTAGTGAACTCTGTCCATCAGTCGTCACGCCCTAGTGAACTCTGTCCATCAGTCGTCACGCCCTTGTGAACTCTGTCCATCAGTCTTCACGCACTAGAGAACTCTATCCATCAATCGTCACGCACTAGTGAACTCTGTCCATCAGTCGTCACGCACTAGTGAACTCTGTCCATCATTCGTCACGCACTAGTGAACTATGTCCATCAGTCGTCACGCACTAGAGAACTCTATCCATCAATCGTCACGCACTAGTGAACTATGTCCATCAGTCGTCACGCACTAGTGAACTCTGCCCATCAGTCGTCACGCCCTAGTGAACTCTGTCCATCAGTCGTCACGCCCTAGTGAACTCTGTCCATCAGTCTTCACGCACTAGAGAACTCTATCCATCAATCGTCACGCACTAGTGAACTCCGTCCACCAATCGTCACGCACTAGTGAACTATGTCCTTAAATCGTCACGCACTAGTGAAATCTGTCCATCAGTCGTCTCGCACTAGAGAACTCTGTCCATCAGTCGTCACGCACTAGTGAACCATGTGCATCAGTCGTCAAGCACTAGTGACCTTTGTCCATTAGTCGTCACGCCCTAGTAAATATGTCCGTTAGTCGTCACGCCCTAGTAAATATGTCCATTAGTCGTCACGCCCTAGTAAATATGTCCATTAGTCGTCACGCCCTAGTTAATATGTCCGTTAGTCGTCACGCCCTAGTAAATATGTCCATTAGTCGTCACGCCCTAGTAAATATGTCCGTTAGTCGTCACGCCCTAGTAAATATGTCCATTAGTCGTCACGCCCTAGTAAATATGTCCATTATTCGTCACGCCCTAGTAAATATGTCCGTTAGTCGTCACGCCCTAGTAAATATGTCCATTAGTCGTCACGCCCTTGTAAATATGTCCATTAGTCGTCACGCCCTAGTAAATATGTCCATTAGTCGTCACGCCCTAGTAAATATGTCCATTAGTCGTGACGCACTAGAGAACTCTGTTCATTAGTAAATATGTCCGTTAGTCGTCACGCCCTAGTAAACATGTCCATCAGTCGTCACGCCTTAGTAAACATGTCCATTAGTCGTCACGCCCTAGTAAACATGTCCATTAGTCGTCACGCCCTAGTAAACATGTCCATTAGTTGTCACGCCCTAGTAAATATGTCTATTAGTTGTCACGCCCTAGTAAAAGTGTCCATTAGTCGTCACGCCATAGTAAACATGTCCATTAGTCGTCACGCCCTAGTAAATATGTCCATTAGTCGTCACGTCCTAGTTAATATGTCCGTTAGTCGTCACGCCCTAGTAAATATGTCCGTTAGTCGTCACGCCCTAGTAAATATGTCCGTTAGTCGTCACGCCCTAGTAAATATGTCCGTTAGTCGTCACGCCCTAGTAAATATGTCCATTAGTCGTCACGCCCTAGTAAATATGTCCATTAGTCGTCACGCCCTAGTAAATATGTCCGTTAGTCGTCACGCCGTAGTAAATATGGCCATTAGTCGTCACGCCCTAGTAAATATGTCCATTAGTCGTCACGCCCTAGAGAACTATGTGCATCAGTCGCCACGCCCTAGTAAATATGTCCATTAGTCGTCACGCCCTAGAGAACTATGTGCATCAGTCGCCACGCCCTAGTAAATATGTCCATTTGTCGTCAAGCACTAGTGAACTCTGTCCATCAGTCGTCAAGAAACCCACCAAGAACCCAACAAGGAGCACGACCTTACATAGGTTAATTAAGGGTCAATCATTAAACCGGCGGGAAGCCTGCGAGTAACGGGCAGTTGCGTGACGTCAAGACGGTCAGGCCGGGGAGGCCAGCCACATCGCCAACTGAAGGGAAGATCGCAAGACTGGAAGGCAGACGAGACAGACGAGCGGACAGGATGCCCACCTGAAGCGAGGTCTCCAGTGCGGGGAGCGAAGCAATGTCTGCAGCGTGCAGGCCAGGTTGATGAAGCCGTAGCAGATGAGGAAGAACTGCGTCACAATGGGTGCCACGTAGTCCAGGTTGGCGATGAGGATGCCCAGCTCCGCTATGAGGAACGTCAGCACCTGCACAGCCACATCCTGCGTCACTTCCTGTAGACTGGCGTGGGCTTTCGGCCCTGGGGACCCCTCGCACAGTCTCCAAACTGACAGTGAACGCAGACATGCAGGCAAGCACGCAGGCACACACACGCGTGCAGTTATTCGCACCCATATGTACATAAATGTAGACATTACGTGCGCACACATAAATACACAAATACTCGTATACAAGCACACATATACACAAACAAACTCACAGACACAAAACAAGTGAGCAGGCAGGCTATAGCTGCAATACATACGCACACACGCGCGCGTGCATGTTGAGTAATTCAGAGAGAGATGGCACAGTTGTCAGCGAACATGTCCATCATACAGAAGTCAGCTGTCTCCAACGTTTTTCTTTTTCTCTCTGTGCACAATTGAGCTGACGTAGATGAAACAACCTGTAGCACAATTAATTTTGTTTGCATTTCGCGAGTCGCGCGCTTTTACTCAAAACATACTTCTTTCTATTTGGTCAAAACAGAGAAATACCCGTGTCTTTTCAATAGAAGGACAAGTCTTCACTGCCGTTCAAGGCAACAACAACACACCCTTGCCACGACCAAACCAGAACTGTTGTTCTCCAGTCGACACGCAGCCCATTCGCCTGCGGTCAGTTCGCCCTTAAGTGGAGCCAGGTCTGGCATTTAACACTGCGGATCCAGTCCTCTTCTCCACACGCCAAGACGCCATCAAAGGCGACATGCCCCGAGACCCTCACTGCAGCTTGCGTTGGACGCTGGTCAAGACGGGAGGATGTCCACCCTGGAGCTGAGGAGCACCAGCCTTGTGTCGCGAGGAGACGGAGGGACGACAGAGTGGCGTGACCAAGGCAGGACGCCCTTGCAGAGGTGGCCATGTGAGACCCCCAGGGGACTGGCGGCGGATGGGAGGAGCAGGGCACTTGAGACGGCCGCGGGTGAAGAGCTGTTGCCTCTCCAGGCAGGCCTCTGGGCTGTCGTGCAGCACGCAGGCTCCACAGTTCCATGCTGGCCAGTGTTTGTTGCTACCGCGGCCTGCGCCGTGTCGTGTGAAGATGAGCCATTCACACATGCGCAGATGCGCGTGCGCACGTAAATACACACATGCAGATACGCTGGCGAGCGTGCTTGACACACGTGTCTGTGTGCAAATATACACATACACAAACAAACACACACACACACATACACATATATCTCATGTATACTCGAATACGCATACGATCACGTCGATGCGTATGCGCGCAAACGAATTGGGACCTATTTCTTCACTCACACGTATGTACATTGCAAACACAGAAGCACACACGCGCATGCTCGCGTGCGCACGCACACACACACACACACACACACACACACACACACACACACACACAGACAGACATTCACACGCGCACTTTCACCTTCACATGAGCACCCGCGCGCGCAAACACACACACACTCACACACACACACACATACACACACACATACACACACACGCGCGCGCGCATATGACATCAACCAGGAGAGTGGTGACGTCATCATGGTGACGTCATCGGCGTACCTGCGCCCTGAAGGGCTCCCCACGTTGCGTGATGACGCCGAAAAAACGCAGGAAGGGCAGCACACCGTCCTTGGCTATGGCGTTCATCAGGCGTGGAGCGCCTGTGTAGACAATGCAGAACTCCTGTGTACAGGAATGTGTGGATGTGCGTATGTGTGTATATGTGTGTAAATGTGTGTGTAAATGTGTGTGTGAATGTGTGTGTGTAAATATGTGTAAACGTGTGTGTGTAAATGTGTGTGTAAATGTGTATGTGTGTGTAAATGTGCGTGTTTGTGCGTGTGCGTGTAATTTTTTGGGTGTGCATTTGTGTGTGTATATGTGTGTATGTAAATATGTGTGTGTATGTAACTATGTGTGTGTGTGTGTGTAAATGTGTGAGTGTGCATGTGTGTATTTGTGTGTGTGTATGTGTAAATGTATGTATTTGTGTAATTGTCTGTGTATGTTTGTGTGTGTGTGTGAGTAAATGTGTGTGTATGTATATGCGTGCATGTGTGCGTATACTTTTATGTATGTTTGTGTGCAAATGTGTGTATATGTAAATGCGTATGTGTATGTTTGTGTTCATGTGTGTGTTTTCATAATGTGTATGAGTGTGTGTTTTCATTATGTGCGTGTTGTTTCATAGTGTAGGTGCGCGCGCGCGCGCGCGTGTGTGTATGTTTATGTGTGTATTCCTATGAGTG
>JAWQFJ010028266.1:72500-82500 GCA_034096865.1 Theodoxus fluviatilis | reverse complement strand
GAGGGAAACTGGGTCAGAGCGGCTCGGAGCGCTCTGGTTCATCTTACACTAGAGGCGAGGGAAACTGGGTCAGAGCGGCTCGGAGCGCTCTGGTTCATCTTACACTAAAGGCAAGGGAAACTGGGTCAGAGCGCCCCGGAGCGCTCTGGTTCATCTTACACTAGAGGCAAGGGAAACTGGGTCAGAGCGCCCCGGAGCGCTCTGGTTCATCTTACACTAGAGGCAAGGGAAACTGGGTCAGAGCGGCTCGGAGCGCTCTGGTTCATCTTACACTAGAGGCGAGGGAAACTGGGTCAGAGCGGCTCGGAGCGCTCTGGTTCATCTTACACTAGAGGCAAGGGAAACTGGGTCAGAGCGGCTCGGAGCGCTCTGGTTCATCTTACACTAGAGGCGAGGGAAACTGTGTCAGAGCGCCCCGGTTCATCTTACACTAGAGGCAAGGGAAACTGGGTCAGAGCGCCCCGGAGCGCTCTGGTTCATCTTACACTAGAGGCGAGGGAAACTGGGTCAGAGCGGCTCGGAGCGCTTTGGTTCATCTTACACTAGAGGCGAGGGAAACTGGGTCAGAGCGCCCCGGAGCGCTCGCCTTATACAGCGTGCGGCAGGTCTGCGTGTCTGCTGTCAAGAGTGGACAGGAAGCACTCACTTGTCTCGAAGGACCGCGCCTTCCACGCATGAGCCGTAGAAGAGAACTGTGGATAAATCTGACCAGCAGTCAAGGAATTCGTGACAATGAAACACTGTTATGACGTGGTTTACTGCAACAACGTAATGCACTGAATTGAACTAGGGCACTGTAATGACGATGTGTATTGCAGAGACGTAGAGCACTGTAGCGACGTAGAGCACTGTAATGACGTAGTGTACTGCAATTACGTAATGCACTGAATTGAACTAAGGCACTGTAATGACGTAGTGTACTGCAATGACGTAATGCACTGAATTGAACTAGGGCACTGTAATGACGTAGTGTACTGCATACACGTAGAGTACTTTAACGACGTAGAGCACTGTAAAGACGTAAAGGGGACGTAGTGCCGTGTAATGACGTGGAACAGTGTGATGTCATGACCACTCTTCGCCTCATCAGTTCAATGAGTCGTACTTAGTAATGGCGGCGATCGTCACTCAAAGAGACCAACGCCTGACAAAAGTGATGGTGTTCACTGTGCGGACGCAACCAAACTTGTTTTAAGCCGTTAGATCCTTCACAATAGCTTGATAGATGAACTCAGCCCAGAAAATACAGTCCATTTCTTCTCTTCTTGTCTGTCCGTTCTTCCGTCCGTCTGTTCGTATGTGGCTTCCCCTCTGTAAGTACCTGAGTCTATCCATCCATCCATCTGTCTCTCTGTGTGTCTGTCAGCATGTGTGTGTGTGTGTGTGTGTGTGTGTGTGTGTGTGTGTGTGTGTGTGTGTGTGTGTGTGTGTGTATGTGTATATGTGTGTTTGAGTATGTCTACCTGCCTCTCTGAGTGTCTGCCAATGTGTGTGTCTGTCTGCACAGACATGAGTGCAATTTTTCTCGGCCCATTTGGAAGCACGTGAAGGCAAGATGCCTGTTACTTAGTACCTACGAAAAAAATACAATCTAAACAAGGAAACGACAGACATACATCAAGCCGCACTGATGATGAGGCCCTGGGTGAGGCGGCCGCAAGGATACACACTGTGGAGGAGACGAACACCGCTGACAGGGTCCCTATAGGTATGGACCTCTGGGCATCTTGGAGGTCTCCAGAGTACGCCGATCCTTGCTCGAATCCTGCAACATACCACGCATCCAGTCTTCCACGTCACTAGAATGCTGAACCTTGCACGTATACTCAAAATACATAAAGTGATTTATAGATTGTAAATGGTCAGAGAGAGAGAGAGAGAGAGAGAGAGAGAGAGAGAGAGAGAGAGATTGTGTGTGTGAGAGAGAACGACGGATATGTGGAGAGAGACAGAAAAAGAAAGACAGTTATGGGGGAGAGAGAGGGGGGGGGATATGTGAGAGGGGGGGGGGGGGGGGGGGCAGAGACGGAAAGAGAGACAGAGAATAACAGACCCATAAAGAGACTGAAAGAGACAGAGAAAGACAGACAGAGACAAAAAGACAGAAAGATCGAGAGAAATAGAGAGACACATACACATACACATATGGAGACAGACAGACAGACAGACAGACAAACACATGCACACGCACACACACACACACACACACACACACACAGACACTCGCACACGCGCCACACACACACACACACACACACACACACACACACACACACTCACATTCACACGCACACACAAACACACACACACATACAGACACACACAAATACAGAGAGAGAGAGAGAGATGGAGGGAGAGAGAGAGAGAGAGAGAGAGAGAGAGATGGAGGGAGAGAGAGAGAGAGAGAGAGAGAGAGAGAGATGGAGGGATGGAGAGAGAGAGAGAGAGAGAGAGAGAGAGAGAGAGACATACACAATTCACTAAATGGATGGATAAATGGACATACAGTTATGTGTTACACGTGCCCAAATACACTCGTGCGCCTGCTTGCTCGCTGGCTTACTCAGCTCACCCCACTCGATCCCCACCCTCGCCCATATAATACACACTCAAACAAAAAACACACACACACACACACACACACACACACACACACACACACGCACGCACACATTGGCACACACCGGTGATGGAGGGGAAGTAGATGGCCAGCAGCACCATAAAGCTGGTCTGCAGATCTGTGCTGATTTGACCCCTGCTTTGGTTGGCCTTAAGCTCCGTGCCAGGAATCCGCCCTGCATCTGAGTAGAAGTTCTGGGCTGCCGTGCCTGCAGTAGCAGAGAGAGAGAAAAGTTGTGTGGCACCATCGCCTAGCCAGCCTCTGCAACGTCATCGCAACTCCATCATTCCCAACACCACTACCTCGACTACTATGTACCACCACCAGTGAAAACACCACTACTTTAACTACCATATAAAACTACTTGTGAAGACAAAACCACTACAACAACTAACATATACCACCACTAGTGAAGACAACATCACTACCACAACTACCAAATTACACCATTAGTGAAGACAAAAGCAAACCACAACTACCATATACCACTGCCAGTGTAGAAAACATCACTATATCAACTAGAATATACAACCGCTAGCAAAGACATCACCAGTCCCACAATCACCATATGCCACCACTAGTGTAGACAACATCACTACCACACCTACAGACACTAGTGAAGACAAAAACAAATGACAACTACCATATACCACCACTAGTGAAGACAACATCACTACCACAACTACCATATACCACCATTAGTGAAGACAACATCACTGCCACAACTACCATATACCTCCATTAGTGAAGACAACATCACTACCAAAACTATTATATACCACCACTAGTGAAGACAACATCACTACCACAACTACCATATACCTCCATTAGTGAAGACAACATCACTACCACAACTACCATATACCACCACTAGTGAAGACAACATCACTACCAAAACTATTATATACCACCATTAGTGAAGACAACATCACTTCCAAAACGATCATATACAACCACTAGTGAAGACAACATCACTACCACAACTCCATATACCACCATTAGTGAAGACTACATCACTACTTCAACTACCACATACCACCACTAGAAAAGACATCACCACTACCACAACTACCATATACCACCACTAGTGTAGACAACATCACTACCACAACTACCATATACCACCATTAGTGAAGACAACATCACTATCAAAACTATCATATACCACCACTAGTGAAGACAACATCACTACCAAAACTACCATATACCACCACAAGTGAAGACAAAATCACTACCAAAACTACCATATACCACCACTAGTGAAGACAACATCACTACCACAACTACCATATACCACCATTAGTGAAGACAACATCACTACCAAAACTATCATATACCACCACTAGTGAAGACAACATCACTACCACAACTACCATATACCACCATTAGTGAAGACAACATCACTTCCAAAACTATCATATACCACCACTAGTGAAGACAGCATCACTACCAAAACTACCATATACCACCACTAGTGAAGACAACATCACTACCACAACTACCGTATACCACCACTAGTGAAGACAACATCACTACCACAACTACCGTATACCACTACTAGTGAAGACAACATCACTACCAAAACTACCGTATACCACCACTAGTGAAGACAACATCACTACCAAAACTATCATATACCACCACTAGTGAAGACAACATCACTACCACAACTACCACTAAAAACCACTAGTGAAGACTACACCACGCTTTGTTCCTTACGGAAGTTGCCCGACCTCAGGCCAGGGATTCCCGCTCTGTATTCCATGACGTTCTTTGCGAAGTAGGGGTCGCAATTCGCCTGGGAGGCGTTCAGCAGGGAGGGACTGCAGTAGGCCTTAAAGGCGGGGCCGTCGGGATCCTTGTCGCACCGTACGGTGTCGTTGACGGTCAGGAACTTGGTGGTCAGCAGTTGATCCCCCAAGAAGCACACTCTGTACAGAACCGCAGAAAGCACAGTGGCCAATAAAGGTACAACATTGTCCAAAGGTGCTAGAATGTTTTTCAAAGGCCAAACTGCAGTGGTGAAAGCACCTACTACATTTTTTACACTTACACACAGTACAGTGGCCAATACAGGTACAACATTTTTCTACACCCACACACAGTACAGTGACCAATACAGGTACAACATTTTTCTACACTCACACACAGTACAGTGGACAATACAGGCACAACATTTTTCTACACTCACACACAGTACAATGGCCAATACAGGTACAACAGTTTTATACACACACACACAGTACAGTGGCCAATACAGGTACAACATTTTTCTACACTCACACACTGTACAGTGGCCAATACAGGTACAACATTTTTCTACACTCACACAGAGTACAGTGGACAATACAGGTACAACATTTTTCTACACTCACACACTGTACAGTGGCCAATACAGGTACAACATTTTTCTACACCCACACAGAGTACAGTGGCCAATACAGGTACAACATTTTTCTACACTCACACACTGTACAGTGGCCAATACAGGTACAACATTTTTCTACACTCACACACTGTACAGTGGCCAATACAGGTACAACAGTTTTCTACACCCACACAGAGTACAGTGGCCAATACAGGTGCAACAGTTTTCTACACCCACACACAGTACAGTGGCCAATACAGGTACAACAGTTTTCTACACTCACACAAAGTACAGTGGCCAATAGAGGTACAACATTTTTCTACACTCACACAAAGTACAGTGGCCAATAGAGGTACAACATTTTTCTACACTCACACTCAGTACAGTGGACAATACAGGCACAACAGTTTTCTACACACACACTCAGTACAGTGGACAATACAGGCACAACAGTTTTCTACAGACACACACAGTACAGTGGACAATACAGGCACAACAGTTTTCTACACCCACACATATTAGTGGCCAATACAGGTACAACAGTTTTCTACACCCACACACAGTACAGTGGACAATACAGGCACAACAGTTTTCTACACCCACACACAGTACAGTGGCCAATACAGGTGCAACATTTTTCTACACCCACACATATTAGTGGCCAATACAGGTACAACAGTTTTCTACACCCACACACAGTACAGTGGACAATACAGGCACAACAGTTTTCTACACCCACACACAGTACAGTGGACAATACAGGCACAACATTTTTCTACACTTACACACAGTACAGTGGCCAATACAGGCACAACAGTTTTCTACACACACACAGTACAGTGGACAATACAGGTACAACAGTTTTCTACACCCACACACAGTACAGTGGCCAATACAGGTACAACAGTTTTCTACACACACACAGAGTACAGTGGCCAATACAGACACAACAGTTTTCTACACTCACACAGAGTACAGTGGCCAATACAGACACAACAGTTTTCTACACTCACACAGAGTACAGTGGCCAATACAGACACAACAGTTTTCTACACTCACACACTGTACAGTGGACAATACAGACACAACAGTTTTCTACACTCACACAGAGTACAGTGGCCAATACAGACACAACAGTTTTCTACACTCACACAGAGTACAGTGGCCAATACAGGCACAACAGTTTTCTACACACACACACAGTACAGTGGCCAATACAGGTACAACAGTTTTCTACACTCACACACAGTACAGTGGCCAATACAGGCACAACAGTTTTCTACACCCACACAGAGTACAGTGGACAATACAGGTACAACATTTTTCTACACCCACACACAGTACAGTGGACAATACAGGCACAACAGTTTTCTACACCCACACACAGTACAGTGGACAATACAGGCACAACATTTTTCTACACTCACACACAGTACAGTGGACAATACAGGCACAACATTTTTCTACACCCACACAGAGTACAGTGGCCAATACAGGCACAACAGTTTTCTACACCCACACAGAGTACAGTGGACAATACAGGTGCAACAGTTTTCTACACCCACACAGAGTACAGTGGACAATACAGGCACAACAGTTTTCTACACTCACACACAGTACAGTGGCCAATACAGGCACAACAGTTTTCTACACTCACACACAGTACAGTGGACAATACAGGTGCAACATTTTTCTACACTTACACACAGTACAGTGGCCAATACAGGCACAATATTTTTCTACACCCACACATATTAGTGGACAATACAGGCACAACATTTTTCTACACACACACTCAGTACAGTTGGCAATACAGGCACAACAGTTTTCTACACCCACACACAGTACAGTGGACAATACAGGCACAACAGTTTTCTACACCCACACACAGAACAGTGGCCAATACAGGCACAACATTTTTCTACACACACACTCAGTACAGTGGACAATACAGGCACAACAGTTTTCTACACCCACACACAGTACAGTGGACAATACAGGTACAACAGTTTTCTACACACACACACAGTACAGTGGCCAATACAGGTACAACATTTTTCTACACTCACACACAGTACAGTGGACAATACAGGTACAACTTTTTTCTACACTCACACAAAGTACAGTGGACAATACAGGTACAACATATTTCTACACTCACACAAAGTACAGTGGCCAATACAGGTACAACTTTTTTCTACACTCACACAGAGTACAGTGGACAATACAGGTACAACATTTTTCTACACCCACACACAGTACAGTGGACAATACAGGTGCAACATTTTTCTACACTCACACAGTACAGTGGACAATACAGGTGCAACAGTTTTCTACACACACACACAGTACAGTGGACAATACAGGTACAACATTTTTCTACACACACACACAGTACAGTGGACAATACAGGTACAACAGTTTTCTACACCCACACAGAACAGGGGCCAATACAGGCACAACATTTTTCTACACCCACACAGAGTACAGTGGCCAATACAGGTACAACAGTTTTCTACACACACACAAAGTACAGTGGCCAATACAGGTGCAACAGTTTTCTACACTCACACACAGTACAGTGGCCAATACAGGTACAACATTTTTCTACACTCACACACAGTACAGTGGCCAATACAGGTGCAACAGTTTTCTACACTCACACACAGTACAGTGGCCAATACAGGTACAACATTTTTCTACACTCACACACAGTACAGTGGCCAATACAGGTGCAACATTTTTCTACACTCACACACAGTACAGTGACCAATACAGGTACAACATTTTTCTACACTCACACACAGTACAGTGACCAATACAGGTACAACATTTTTCTACACTCACACACAGTACAGTGGCCAATACAGGTACAACAGTTTTCTACACTCACACACAGTACAGTGACCAATACAGGTACAACATTTTTCTACACTCACACACAGTACAGTGACCAATACAGGTACAACATTTTTCTACACTCACACACAGTACAGTGACCAATACAGGTACAACATTTTTCTACACTCACACACAGTACAGTGACCAATACAGGTACAACATTTTTCTACACCCACACACAGTACAGTGGCCAATACAGGCACAACATTTTTCTACACCCACACACAGTACAGTGGACAATACAGGTGCAACATTTTTCTACACTCACACAGTACAGTGGACAATACAGGTGCAACAGTTTTCTACACCACACACAGTACAGTGGACAATACAGGTACAACATTTTTCTACACCCACACACAGTACAGTGGACAATACAGGCACAACAGTTTTCTACACCCACACACAGTACAGTGGACAATACAGGTACAACATTTTTCTACACCCACACACAGTACAGTGGACAATACAGGTGCAACAGTTTTCTACACTCACACAAAGTAAATACAGGTGCAACATTTTTCTACACCCACACACAGTACAGTGGCCAATACAGGTGCAACATTTTTCTACACCCACACACAGTACAGTGGACAATACAGGCACAACATTTTTCTACACACACACTCAGTACAGTTGGCAATACAGGCACAACAGTTTTCTACACCCACACACAGTACAGTGGACAATACAGGCACAACAGTTTTCTACACCCACACACAGAACAGTGGCCAATACAGGCACAACATTTTTCTACACACACACTCAGTACAGTGGACAATACAGGCACAACAGTTTTCTACACCCACACACAGAGTACAGTGGACAATACAGGTACAACAGTTTTCTACACACACACACAGTACAGTGGCCAATACAGGTACAACATTTTTCTACACTCACACACAGTACAGTGGACAATACAGGTACAACTTTTTTCTACACTCACACAAAGTACAGTGGACAATACAGGTACAACATATTTCTACACTCACACAAAGTACAGTGGCCAATACAGGTACAACTTTTTTCTACACTCACACAGAGTACAGTGGACAATACAGGTACAACATTTTTCTACACCCACACAGAGTACAGTGGACAATACAGGTGCAACATTTTTCTACACTCACACAGTACAGTGGACAATACAGGTGCAACAGTTTTCTACACACACACACAGTACAGTGGACAATACAGGTACAACATTTTTCTACACACACACACAGTACAGTGGACAATACAGGTACAACAGTTTTCTACACCCACACAGAACAGGGGCCAATACAGGCACAACATTTTTCTACACCCACACAGAGTACAGTGGCCAATACAGGTACAACAGTTTTCTACACACACACAAAGTACAGTGGCCAATACAGGTGCAACAGTTTTCTACACTCACACACAGTACAGTGGCCAATACAGGTACAACATTTTTCTACACTCACACACAGTACAGTGGCCAATACAGGTGCAACAGTTTTCTACACTCACACACAGTACAGTGGCCAATACAGGTACAACATTTTTCTACACTCACACACAGTACAGTGGCCAATACAGGTGCAACATTTTTCTACACTCACACACAGTACAGTGACCAATACAGGTACAACATTTTTCTACACTCACACACAGTACAGTGACCAATACAGGTACAACATTTTTCTACACTCACACACAGTACAGTGGCCAATACAGGTACAACAGTTTTCTACACTCACACACAGTACAGTGACCAATACAGGTACAACATTTTTCTACACTCACACACAGTACAGTGACCAATACAGGTACAACATTTTTCTACACTCACACACAGTACAGTGACCAATACAGGTACAACATTTTTCTACACTCACACACAGTACAGTGACCAATACAGGTACAACATTTTTCTACACACACACAGTACAGTGGCCAATACAGACACAAAATTTTTCTACACCCACACACAGTACAGTGGACAATACAGGTGCAACAGTTTTCTACACTCACACAAAGTAAATACAGGTGCAACATTTTTCTACACCCACACACAGTACAGTGGCCAATACAGGTACAACAGTTTTCTACACTCACACACTGTACAGTGGACAATACAGGTA
>JAWQFJ010028266.1:62500-67500 GCA_034096865.1 Theodoxus fluviatilis | reverse complement strand
TGAGTGTGTGTGTGTGTGTGTGTGTGTGTGTGTGAGAGAGAGAGAGAGAGAGAGAGAGAGAGAGAGAGAGAGAGAGAGAGGAAGAGGAAGAGAGAAAGAGAAAGAGAGTTGGGGGTTGGCAGGTTTGATATTCGGCAGAGAGAAGGAGGTAAAGGACACGTACACACATACATTGGGACAGACGAGGACAAACGGACATAGGAACATATAAGGACAGACGCATACATAGGGACGACAAGGACACAGACATACATAGGGATAGTCGAAGACAAACACAGACAAAGGAACAGATAAGGGCACACAGACATAGGTACAGACAAAGACAACCACAGGCATAGGGAGAGATAAGGACACACATACATATGGACAGACAAGGACACACATAGACACAGGGACAGGCAAGGACAGACACAGACATAGGAACAGACACAGACAAACACAGCCATTAGCCACAGACAACAAGTGGACGAAGGGCCAAGCCTACCACTAGAGTTTCCACCGTTCCAAGCAGGTACATGGCCACAGAGATGGACAGGCCGAAGTAGAAGAGGAGGCCAACTGCGCCTCCAAACTCAGGGCCCAGTGACCTGGAGATCATGAAGTACGTCCCTCCCCCCGTCACGCGGCCGTTGGTGGCGATGGCACTCATCGATATTGACGTCAGCAGCATCTAAACAACAAGAAGGGCAAAGCCCATACGACTCACATGCTTGACCTTGACCTTTACATGACCTTGACCTTCAGGTGACCTTCAAGGTCAAGGTCAAACAACTACACCTAGCAATGACATCATACACTAAAAATGCTTTACACATTTTTCCTACCAAAATACATGTGGCCTTGACCCAAGGTCAAGGTCATCCAAGGTCATGCAACACAAAGCTGTTAATTCAAGACATAGGAAGCACAATGGTGCTTATTGGCACTTTCTACCATGAGATATGGTCACTTTTAGTGGTTCACTATCCCATTTTGGTCACATTTCATAAGAGTCAAAGTGACCTTGGCCTTGATGATATGTGACCAAATGTTTCTCATGATGAAAGTGTACTACTATTTTATGAAGTTTGGAAGAGTTATCTTCCATAGTTCAGGGTCAAGGTCACTTCAAAATATGTATACAATCCAACTTTAAAGAGTTCCTGTGACTTTGACCTTGAAGCAAGGTCAAGTCACTATGTATGTTTTTTGACGCCTTGTCATCCATCCTACACTATCATGCCAAATTGGGTGTTGATAGACTTAATAGTCTCCGAGAAAAATCCAACGTTAAAGTTTTTTACGGATTAAAGGACGCCCGGACACCTGGTCTGCCAGGACACTCGGACAGACGCCCGGACGCCCGGACGCCCGGACGGACGACACGGGTAACCTAGTATTAAAGTATAACATGTGTACTACAATGTTATGAAGTTTGGAAGAGTTATCTTCCATAGTTCAGGGTCAAGGTCACTTAAAAATATGTATACAATCCAACTTTAAAGAGCTCCTGTGACCTTGACCTTGAAGCAAGGTCAATCAAAATGGTATCAAAAGATAGGGATTACTTTGCCCTATACACCATATATAGGTCAGGTATCCAATCTCAAAGACTTCAGAGAAAAATGGGAAAATGTGAAAAATGGCTGTTTGTTAGACAACATTTACGGCCCCTGCGACCTTGACCTTGAAGCAAGGTCAAGTCACTATGTATGTTTTTTGACGCCTTGTCATCATACACCATCATGCCAAATTGGGTGTTGATAGACTTAATAGTCTCCGAGAAAAATCCAACGTTAAAGTTTGTACGGACGCCCGGACGGCCGACACGGGTGAGTACATAGACTCACTTTTGCTTGCATGTGAGTCAAAAATGGATGGTGGCGTCATCGCTGACACGACGTCAGTGGGACCTCAGACGGGTGGATATAGCTAGAGAACCGCGTGACTGATGGAGTAGAATCTCTAAGTTTAAAGCGTAGGCTACGAATATACATGCAGGCTGATCTGCAGACGCCCGACTTCAGTCACGCAACACTCACGACAGAGCAGCAGAGGAAGACGATGAAGAAACACTCCAGGGTGCCCGCAGTGCCCACCATCCAGGGCAGGCGGATGAAGTAGATGACGCCGAAGATGTTCTGCAGGCAGGGGAAGAACACCCCGAACATCGTACCCAGGTTGGCTTTCTGCAACACAGCAACGGAAAACTTGAAGGAGGAGGAGGAGGAGGAGGAGGAGGAGAGAGAGAGAGAGAGAGAGAGAGAGAGAGAGAGAGAGAGAGAGAGAGAGAGAGAGAGAGAGAGAGAGAAAGAGAAAAAGAGAGAACGTGAGAGAAAGAAACAGAGCGAGAAAGAAGAAAAGAAAGAGAAAAAGACAGAGAGAACGAGGGCGAGAGAGAGAGTGAAAGAAAGAGAGAAAGTGAAAGAGAGAGAGAAAGTGAAAAAGAGAGAGAAAGTGAAAGAGAGAAAGTGAAAGAGAGAAAGTGAAAGAAAGAGAGAAAGTGAGAGAGAGATAAGTGAGAGAGAGAGAGAAAGTGAGAGAGCGAGAGAGAGAGAGAGAGAGAGAGAGAGAGAGAGAGAGAGAGAGAGGGACGGGAGGATTGGGAAGAAAAAATGGGGGAGCAGACAGAAAGACCTTTCTCACACACGCAGTTGCACAGACTGGACACAGACATACACAAAGGGAAAATAGGTCAGAAAAATGCACAGGCGCACACACACGAGACACACAGAGAAAGTTGTATGCAACACATTTTAAAACAGAAAAAAATGTTCTGCAGTAAATGCCTTTCCAGGTCGTTGGACGTTTCCAAAACGAGAGAAGGCAACAAAATCAACGTTTCGGGTCACAGGCTCTTTTACTTGACAAAGGGTATAGGTTAAGTCACTTGACAAAAGGTATAGGCTAAGTCAATTCACGAAAGGTATAGGTTAAGTCACTTGACAAAGGGTATAGGTTAAGTCACTTGACGAAGTACATAGGCCAAGTCACTTCACGAAGTATATAGGCCAAGTCACTTGACGAAGTATATAGGCCAAGTCACTTGACAAAGGGTATAGGCCAAGTCACTTGACAAAAGGCATAGGCCAAGTCACTTGACAAAGGGTATAGGTTAAGTCACTTGACGAAGGATAAACTTCAAAGAGTGCAAGATGCTGCAGCTCGACTCATCTGTAAGTCAAAAAAGTCAGATCATCTCACTCCTCTCTTCCGCTCTCTCCACTGGTTGCCCATTAGTGCTAGAGTCCAAAACAAGATTGCCTGTCTTTGCTACCATTACTTCGCTGAATCCCTTCCTCAATATCTCTCTAAACCCATGTGCACCTACACACCCGCTAGACAGCTACGCTCTTCCGCAGTCACAAGAATCCTCAGGTTCCCGGAGGACCCCTCAGTTAAAACAAAATTTGGTGAACGCTCTTTCTTTTATCAGGCTCCCTCTATCTGGAATGACCTCCCCGGCTCTGTTCGTCATTCTACATCTCCCTCGACCTTTCGCTCTGCTCTCAAAACTCACTTCTTCTTGAAAGCGTTCCCGAATCCTGTCTAAGTTTATTCATCTTCCTCCCCTCACTGTTCTCTTTGTACTAGCTTGCCTAAGCCCCCTACCACCCTCCTGTCTCTCCTCCCCCTCTCCCCAGTTTCATGGTTAAGCGGTGACGCTGTACATCAGTTTGTCGAATGCCTGAAGTGAATGTCTGACTCCTATGTTATTAAGTTTATTAAGTTACCTTTGATGTGATTGACTGTTATTGTATATTGTAATGGTTGTGTATGTATGCGCCTTGAGCATGTCTTAACTCATGGTAAGGCGCTATATAAATCCACACATTATTATTATTATTATTATTATTATTATTATTATTATTATTATTATTATTATAGACCAAGTCACTTGACAAAAGGTGTAGGCCAAGTCACTTGACGAAGTATATAGGCAAAGTCACTTGACAAAAAGGTATAGGCCAAGTCACTTGACGAAGTATATAGGCCAAGTCACTTGACAAAGTATATAGGCCAAGTCACTTGACGAAGTGTATAGGCCAAGTCACTTGACAAAGGGTACAGGCCAAGTCACTTGACAAATAGTATAGGCCAAGTCACTTCACGCAGTATATAGGCCAAGTCACTTGACAAGAGGTATTGGCCAAGTCACTTGACGAAGTAAATAGGCCAAGTCACTTGACAAAGGGTATAAGCCAAGTAACTTGACAAATAGTATAGGCCAAGTCACTTGACGAAGTAAATAGGCCAAGTCACTTGACAAAAAGGTATAGGCCAAGTAACTTGACGAAGTATATAGGCCAAGTCACTTGACAAAGGGTATATGCCAAGTCACTTGACAAAGAGCATAGGTCAAGTCACTTGACAACGCGTATAGGTCAAGTCAATTAACGAAGGGTATAGGCCAAGACACTGGCCTTGATATAGGGTACAGGCCAAGTCACTTGCCTTGACAAAGGGTATAAGCTATGTCACTTGACAAAAGGTATACGCCAAGTCCCTTGACAAAGGGTATAGGTCAAGTTACTTCACTTGACAAAGGGGATAGGCCAAGTCACTTGACAAGGAGTATCGGCCAAGTCACTTGACTTGACAAAGGGTATAGGACAAGTCGCCTGACTTGACAAAGGGTACAAGCCAAGTCACTTGACGCAGAGTTTAGGCCGAGTCACTTGACAAAGGGTATAGGCCAAGTCGCCTGACTTGACAAAGGATATAGGCTAAGTCACGATGCAGAGTTTAGGCCCAGTAACTTGACAAAGGGTACAGGCTAAGTCACTTGATGCAGAGTTTAGGCCGAGTCACTTGACAAAGGGTATCGACCAAGGCACTTGTCAAAGGGTATAGGCCAAATCGCCTGACTTTACGAAGGGTATAGGCCAAGTCTCTTGACTTGTCAAAGGGTACAGGCCAAGCCACTTGCCTTGACAAAGGGTATAAGCCAAGTCGCCTGACTTGACGAAGGGTATGGGCCAAGTCACTTGACTTGTCAAAGGGTACAGGCCAAGTCACTT
>JAWQFJ010028266.1:37500-57500 GCA_034096865.1 Theodoxus fluviatilis | reverse complement strand
ACCCCGGACCTACCTGGGGATATTACTATGGACCACAGGGAGAGACCTGCCTTGCAAATGAGAAAGAATGGACACACTGGTCTGAAGACTATATGAATATAATCGTATAATTTTAAACTGTGGGCCGTCGGCCGAAATAAGGATGAAGTTTGAACTCTCTCTCTCTCTCTCTCTCTGTCTGTCTGTCTCTCTGTCTGTCTCTCTCTCTGTCTGTCTCTCTCTCTCTGTGTCTCTCTCTCTCTCTGTCTCTCTCTCTCTGTGTCTCTCTCTCTCTCTGTCTCTCTCTCTCTGTCTCTCTCTCTCTCTCTCTCTCTCTCTCTCACACACACACACACACACACACACAGCCCCCCCCCCCCCCCCCCCCCCCCCCACACACACACACACGTGCAAGCACGCGTGTAATTATGTAAATTGTACCGTGCAGACAACAGATATACGAATAAACACAGACTCGTGTACAAATACGTACACGCATGCATAAACGCGCGCGCGAACACACACACACACACACACACACACACACACACACACACACACACACACACACACACACTTGCGCACACAGAGACTACCGCAAAGTATATTCAATCAAATTCTGTTCTTCGAGTGCGTAAATTGGTTTATGTTGTGATTTTTTTTTCTGTGACTAGTATTTCATCCAATACTGTTGTGAAGTGCTGTCAACTCACATCTAGCTTGTGGATGGCGATGCAGAAAAAATGTATTCACAGTATTGGCATCACTGTAGCAGTTGTTTTGAAAATCAGAACAAAACTCACCCTCTCCATCTTCCACAACATCCACTTTGTAGCGTAGATGCTTTTCCTGCTTCTTTCTCGAACCGCTGTCGACCGCAACTTCGCTGTTATCAGCTGAAACATTGGCGTCGAGCGGCGGGGAGCAGTCGATGGCGATGTCTTCGTTGCGGAGAGGCTCGCATTGGATTGTGAACGCGTCCGCGACCGTCAGTGGAGACGCCTCAGCGCTGGTATTCCTCGTGTCAGTCATGGCTGCAGTACTGTGAAGAAATCCAGGTGCTAATTTCAACACCTTCCTTGTTTACACCGTCAATATTTACAACAGTTTACGTCGGATTTTAGTCAGTCACAGTGCATCATTCCAGAAGACGGCAGCACTCGGTCATGCAGCGAAAACATGTTGAATGCATAGGATCGGACTACAAACGAGCACTCAATTCCACGAGTGACTGACGAATATCGGACGAGCCAATTGGGCCACTAGTATAACTTTCATTCTTCTGACAAACGTTCTTCGGTGTTTACGAGGTTAGAGATTTTTTTTCCCTGAGCTGCGCAGAAGGATAATTACGCCCGTCTTTTGACGTGTGTGTTAATTGGATAGGTTTTGTTCTTGAAGTGACCAGAATGGTAGAAACTGCACAAAACGACTTACATTTTTAGAAACAAGGGCATTATTTTCCCACAGCGATTTCATTACTACATCGAACTGACAAATTATACGAAACTACGGATGCGTGATGCATTTACACTTCGCCATCAAGTCCATTTTCACCTAGACGAAGAGCACAGCATCCACGGAGAAATTGTTCAGCATTTTATAAAGTAAAACCTTTTCTTGTGTTTGGATTTCACAAATTGGATAAAAAGCCGCATGAACTGTGTTTGAAAGGTTGTTAAATGATAATACCATCGGTCAAACGCCGTACCCAAAATAGCACAATCATCGGAATGAAGACGCGTTGTTTCGCCTTTTGCCGAAGAGCTGGCTACTCGATTCTCAGCCTGTTTTACTGTTATCGCTGTGTTATAGATCCAACAATTTAATAATCGAGATAGTACGTAACTCGACCTTCACTAAGTTCTTTTGAAAGCGCACAAGTAATTGGCAACTGACAAGGCAAGCTCCAAACTTGAAAAAATTCATTTTGGTGCATGCGTCCGCCACTCCGTGTAACTGTAAACATGCCTGAGCTAAGCGTAATAACGACGTTACTTGCCAGATAAGGTATCTTGCATTTAAAGAATGAGTGTGTTTTTGCAGTGAATTCAATGAGTTAAATGTAGAGCTACTTTTCATACACTGAATTCATTGCAAAAACAAACTAGCAACTCTTAGTACTAGTACTAGTAGTGTAAGGGAACCCCGTAGGCTTTCGATTGAGGGATGCGTTTGAGATGGTTAAGCAATGATTTATATTGTCATGCCACAGCCAAATTAACAGCACTGGAAATCGTTTAGTGTCGGATGCTATTTCGGATGTGCTCAGTTGTTTGTCAACTGGTGTAATCGGAATTCAGGGCCGGACTGGGGGTGGGGGGGGGGGGGGGGGGTTACAGGGGTTGCGTAACCCCCCCCCCCCCCCCCCCCCAGCCTAAACATGTACCTCAACTATGTAGGGTTTTTTGGTTGCTTTTTCTTGGGAGAGGGGGGGGGGATGGGCGGTTTCAATCATTTGTAAATCCGGGGAGAAAATTCAAGCCTCCCCCCTCCCCCCCCCCCCCCCCCCTTTAAGAAAAAAGAAAATCTTCCAGTCCGTTTCAACCGCTGATTATTCTGCATCTTCACCCCTTGGACCCCCTTTTGCACCACCACCTCCCCCCCCCCCCCCCCCTTCACTGTACCTAGTCCGGCCCTGGATTTCTGCTTTCCAGGAAACTGCTTTACTAGAGCATGTGTCGTGTGCTTTCCAAGACAGTATGTGCCTTCATACAGTGTGCTTTCAAGAGACTGGGTGCTTTCATAAAGAGTGAGTGCTTTCATGAAGACCGTGTGCTTTCATAGAGACTGTGTGCTTTCTTAAAGCCTGTGCTTTCATAAAGACTGTGCTTACTTAGAGACTGTGCTTTCATAAGCCTGTGCTTTCCAAGAGGCAGTTAGCTTTCCTAGAGCTTGTGTGCTTTCCAAGAGATTGTGTGTTTTCCAAGAGACTGTGCTTTCCAAGAGACTGTGCTTTCCAAGAGAATGTGTGCCTTCCAAGAGACTTTATTTTCCAAGACAGTGTGTTTTTCAAGGGACTGTGTGCTTTGCAAGAGACTGTGTGCCTTCCAAGAGACTGTTTATTTTCCAAGACAGTGTACTTTCCAAGAGACCGTGTGCTTTCCAAAGGACTGTGTGCTTTCCAAGAGACCGTGTGCTTTCCAAGGGACTGTGTGCTTTCCAAGAGACTGTGTGCTTTCATAGAGACTGTGTGCTTTCCAAGAGACTGTGTGCTTTCATAGAGACTGTGAGCTTTCATAGAGATGTTGTGCTTTCATAGATACTGTGTACTTTCCAAGAGAATGTGTGCTTTCTAAGAGAACGTTTACTTTCTTAGAGACTGTGCTTTCCAAGGGACTGTGTGCTTTCCAAGGGACTGTGTGCTTTCCAAGAGACTGTGTACTTTTATAGAGACTGTGTTATATCATAGAGACTGTGTTTTCATAGAGACTGTGCTTTCCAAGAAACTGTGCTTTTATGGACTGTGCTTTCCAAGAGAATGTGTGCTCTCCAAGGGACTATGTGCTTTCATAGAGACTGTGTGCTTTCATAGAGACTGTGTGCTTTCATAGAGACTGTGTGCTTTCCAAGAAACTGTGTGCTTTCATCGACACTGTGCTTTTCAAGAAGCTGTGCATCCTCGTGGAACAAAAAATAGGATTATTTCTTTACTGTCTTCTGCGCAGGATGTCCGGCTGTGTAGTCGAAACTTTGTCTATATTTTCACCGAATTTCAATAAAATCTGCACACGTACACAAAACAGGAAGTTTCCTATTCAGTACATTTTGATTTAGCAGGCAAAATTAAAGCCAACTTTAAAATGTGAAAGTTGCTTCGAAAGCTACGTTATCAGCGATATGTCTTCATTCAATTGTGATCGTTCCGATCTTTCTTTCTTTTTCCCCCCTTTTATTATGCGACCTCAAAGTGACACCTGATACTTTTTGACTCACATGCGAAGCAAAAGTGAGTCTATGTACTCACCCGTTTCGTCCGTCCGGGCGTCCGGGCGTCCGGGCGTCCGTTTAAAACTTTAACGTAGAATTTTTCTCAGAGACTATTAAGTCTATCACCACCCAATTTGGCATGATGGTGTATGATGACAAGGCCTCAAAAAACATACATAGTGACTTTACCTTGCTTCAAGGTCAAGGTCGCAGGGGCCATAAATGTTGTCTAAAAAACAGCAATTTTTCACCTTTTCTCAATTTTCTCTGAAGTTTTTGAGATTGGATACCTCACCTATATATGGTATATAGGGCAAAGTAAGACCTATCTTTTGATACCAGATTGGATTACCTTGCTTCAAGGTCAAGGCCACAGGAGCTCTTCAAAGTTGGATTGTATACATATTTTGAAGTGATATTGACCCTGAACTATGGAAGATAACTGTTTAAAACTTAATAATTATATGGGGCACATGTTATGCTTTCATCATGAGACACATTTCGTCACTTATCATCAAGGTCAAGGTCACTTTCACCCGTATGAAATGTGACCAAAATTGGGTAGTGAACCACTAAAAGTGACGATATCTCATGGTAGAAAGTGCCAATAAGCACCATTGAGCTTCCTACGTCTTGAATTAACAGCTTTGTGTTGCATGACCTTGGATGACCTTGACCTTGGGTCAAGGCTGGCCACATGTATTTTGGTAGGAAAAATGTGTAAAGCATTTCTTAGTGTATGATGTCATTGGTAGGTTTAGTTGTTTGACCTTGACCTTGAGGGTCACCTGAAGGTCAAGGTCATGCAAAGGTCAAGGTCAAGCATGTGAGTCGTATGGGCTTTGCTCTTCTTGTTTTTTCCTTTCGAACATAAAGTCTCTTTCTATTTCAGGGGCACTTTCTGTCGTTGAATATTTTTTCAAGATCTTTATAAAAAAAATGGTATGAAGAAAAGAACCCTTTCATTCTCGCGCTGCGTACATGCCAATTAAAGGGGATGTAGTTTGCTGTGACTCAGCTGCAAGGAAAAAGTCCAGATGTGGCGACATCGCCATCGTCCCTGCAAAGCTGCGTGGAGGAAGCGGACCATTGGTCGAAAGACTTGCAGTTGTACTAAGCAGCCCTGATAGAACTCACATACGTCCACATTTTCAAACTGACGATGAAAAGTACATCTCGATTGAGTGCCCACAATGCAGATAAACGAGAAAAGGTTGTAGACAGACCAGCGGTGAACGCCTACACAGACGCCGGTACCAAAGCGAATCATCACCGGCTGTCACTCAATGGGGAAACTAGACGTTGGTTTCAACATTCAACCTTGCGTTGAAAGGTTCACCTTGGCATTTCACACTCGCTGTTTGTGCCTGTACTATTGCACGCCTGGGGCTGAAGCGACACATCTGCGCCTTGTTTGGACTCTACGACAATGCTTGTCTTCATTTGTCCGTTCTATCATTCCGCTTGTATGTCATCTTTCTCTCTCTCTCTCTCTCTCTCTCTCTCTCTCTCTCTCTCTCTCTCTCTCTCTCTCTGTCTCTCTCTCTGTCTCT
The DNA here is from genome assembly GCA_034096865.1 of Theodoxus fluviatilis. Classification (NCBI taxonomy): domain Eukaryota; kingdom Metazoa; phylum Mollusca; class Gastropoda; order Cycloneritida; family Neritidae; genus Theodoxus; species Theodoxus fluviatilis. The sequence continues at coordinate 52,038 of JAWQFJ010028266.1, read as the reverse complement.
CTCTGTCTCTCTGTCTCTCTCTCTCTCTCTCTCTCTCTCTCTCGCTCCCTCTCTCGCTTTCTCTCTCTCTCAAAACACTTGCGCGCGCGTACAAAAGCACGCTGAGGCACGCACACACACACGCACAACCATGCACACACACACACGCACAACCACACTCACACACACACGCACAACCACGCTCACACACACACGCACAACCACTCACACACACGCACGACCACACACACACGCACACACGCACTCGCACTCACAAAAGCACACTTGAGCGCGCGCGCACACGCGCACAAACATACACACACACACACACACACATAATTACTTGCACATAAACATTGACACACGGGCTTGTTCATGCTGTCCGCGACATACAACAATAACCCGCACACGTCCCTTTTCGCAGAGGCAAAACCTTACATAGAAAAAGTTCCTTGAGCGTGCACTTGCTGGAAAAGTATCTTGCAAGCCAAGTGGGAAGACGTGCGGTGCATTCTGAACACAGAGATATAGTATCTCTGACACAAGTTGGTCACGTGACTTCGGCCCCACATTCCAATGATTTTACCAATCAAAATTCAACATGATCAAAAGACCATTGAGAGTAAAAAGAGACGATTCTATTTCACTCCAATTATTTATCCCGATAGATAAACACAAATTTGGTGTTCTAATAAAACTAATCTATGAGATTTTCAGGAAATCATTTGAGAACTACTTTTAGCGCGAACATCGTCTATAAGGTTGCAAACTGCCTTCAGCACGTGCGCTTATCTATAGTCTCAGCCACGCTGAATGCGTGCGGTGGAGACTCCGCTCTTAAAGGTTCGGCGTGCAGGCCGAGATGCAAGGCCAATGGCAGTCACTGTTGGTGGTGTCTGCCCAGACACTTGCAAGCACACTCCACACTGCAACCTACCATGGTTAATCGCACCATCGCGGTGATGGAGTGCGTGCACATACATATACAAAATGCACACGCGCACAAAGATACGCATGCATGCGCGCACCACTGTGGACACACATTGATGGATGGACGCCCGGAGACGATGAAGGAATAAAGAACTGGAAATTGGCACGAGCAATCAGACGGTGCACGAGGACGGGTATGTGTGTGCGTGTGTGTGTGCGTGCGTGTGTGTGCGCGCGCGCGTGTGTGTGTGTGTGTGTGTGAGAGAGAGAGAGAAAGACAGAAAAAGAGGCAGAGAGAGAGAGAGAGGCAGAGAGAGAGAAACAGAAACAGGCAGAGAGAGAGAGACAGACAGAGAAACATACAGAAACTGAGGCAGAGAGAGAGAGAGACAGACAGACAGAGACAGACAGACAGAGACAGACAGACAGAGACAGACAGAGAGAGAGAAACAGAAACATACGGAAACAGAGGCAAAGAGAGAGAGGGGGAGACGGTACCTGTAGGGCGTTGTAAGGCGGGCCGGTGCAATGAGTGAAGGCGGGGAGATCGATGAGGGTCAGACGACAGTAGACAACTCCAGTTGTCCTCTCTACACTCTCGTCGGGTGCTGGACGTTTCGCCCCAATTGCGACATTCGGCACTTCGTTTAGCTAAGATCCGGCCGCATTAATGTATCTGCTTTTTGTGACAAACGTCTTTCTCGGCGGTACTGTACTCCATGCACCTTAACGGTGCGCGTGATTCGGGTGTAATCTTAAGCTAAACGACGTTCCGAATGTCGCAATTGGGGCGAAACGTCCATGACCCCTCTCGTCACAGTCCGCTTCCTTGGAGCAGGGTGGCTCTCGATCACTATAGCCCATCCAAAACAGTGACTGCTCATACATGGAAAGCGGATTAATCGCTGGGAGGTCAACCTTCGGCTAATCCCAGACAGAGGTGACAGCTGCTCCTAGCTTTCCATTGCGCTGTGCAGGCGTTCTGGCCCAGCCACACCCACACAGCGGATGTGTCTGTCTGTGGGGCGCCCTGACTGTGTCCGCGTGCTGTGTGCATTTCTGTGTTTTCTCTTCCAGGCCTTGGATGTGTGTGCGCGTGTGCGTGCGTGCGCCTGTGTGTGCGTGCGTGCGTGTGTGTATATGAGTGTGCGTGCTCTTGCATGTGTGTGGATCTATATGTGTACACATATGCGTGTGCCTGTGTTTAAGTGTCTTTTTGCGTGTATGTGTGCGTGTGGGTGTATATAAATGTACGTATGTGTGTATGTAAATGTATGTAAGCGTGTGTTCGTGTGTGTAGATGTTTAGGTTTGTTTGTGTTCGTTAATTTCTGTTCGTGTGTGTGTGTGTGTGTGTGTGTGTGTGTGTGTGTGTGTGTGTGTGTGTGTGTGTGTGTATATCTGTGTATATATGTGTGCATGTATGCGTATGTCTATGTTTGTGTGTGTGTGTGTGTGTGTGTGTGTGCTTCCGTCCATCTGTATGCATGGTCAGTTCTCTCTCTCTGTCTCTCTCTGTCTCTCTCTCTCTTTCTCTCGGTCTCTGTCTGTCTGTCTGTCTCTCTCTCTCTCTCTCTCTCTCTCTCTCTCTCTCTCTCTCCAATAGATTTGGAAAACGGGAATGATGCAAAACTCTAGACCAGTTCGTGGGGCTCTCGCCCATGGTCACTTGTGGCTGACCATAGCGTTCAAAACCACCAGCTGCAGCGTGAGTGTCTCAGCGCTCTTTTGCAAGATGTCCTTTCTTCCAGTGAGCTCGAAGAAACGCTGGTCGTAGCCCAAACGCATCATTTACTTGCAACGTTTCGTGAAGGACGTTAATGGTTGAAAAGAACGACCACGCTGCTACTACTTGTATGACACTTGTGCGGAAGATCCTTGCTGCCCAGAGCAGGCAGCGGTGGCTACTTCGGTAGCACTGTGCAGATAGTGTACGGCAACGACGCAATTCGCTCGGCTGCGGCTTGTTCTGGTGTCACTCATGCATAAAACAGTTTAGTCCAAACACCACAGGGCATTGACTGAGCCATCTCCGCCACAAGTTGAAGTTGGCTGCAGGGAAAAAACACAGAGGCAGTGGGGCGAGACTAGAGCAGGCATGTAGTGATTGCCACTCTCAAAATGCCAGGACAGACTCAGCCTACACAGCCACTTCAAGAAGGGAGAACAATGGACACGCTTAGTCTGTAAACCCGCCCGGACTCTGTGACCGTCTTTCTTGGCTAAGTACGAGTAAGTCGATTCCTGTGTATAGTTTTTTTCCAAGTAGGTATAAACGCACACACGCACTTCTGTGTAACAATGACTTTCATTCTTATCAGGAGTGCTGGAAGCTCATACCCTAATCTGGTCCCACAAGGAATGCTTTCAGCTATTTCTTCTACGACTAAATACAATTGCTTTCAATGGAGATCACGCGTACAACTAATTTCCTGTTTCTGTGGAGCGTAGTCGAGTCTAACGCACTGTGGCTGTATCTTGATGACCTTCTTTTGCTGTGTATTACATCGAATTGTGCATCGACATTGAAGTATGCATTGTAAATTTACTGTTTTCTTGAATAAAAGATTTAACATTGCTTTCTTTATAGGCTTTACAAACTTTACCCTGCATACAACTCACTAATTTGTCAATTTATCAGTTGGTCATAAAATGACCGTTTCGTCCCTGAATATGTGAGAAAAGAGTTCTGAATCTAAGCCTGGTGGCCACTGTTGAAGTTAAAACCGACAGCTTTCATTGCTGCTTCGATTCACGCCGGTGCTCCATTGTAATGCATGCAGGGAGTGGTTCGAGTTGTGCGGCATCCAGTCAAACTACACTGATCGCAGCAGAGTGACGACAGTCGCATGGGGAGGCAGGGGTTGTGGACTGGCAATACGCAATCTCGGTGCAGACAAACAGCGAGACATTCTTGCAAAGGAAACATGGCGTGCACAGGAAGTACTTTGGTTGATGCGTCACAAACAGCAACAGTGGGGGTGATCGTGGTCAGTCTTAGCGATGACTGTACATGTACAGAAACAATGACAAAATGCACCCTCAACATCGTTGTTTGAGAACGTTCGAGGCCTGACCACCACAACCATGAGCTGAAGTTGTGAGTATGTGTTTATGATTGTACACAAGTTCAGTATATTTATACGTTTGATTCTCTGTGTGAATTGTCTCGATCTTACTTTGAAACTGAAAATGCAAAACCGTCAGCATTCAAAATAATATAAAAAGCAGCAAGTGTCCAGAGCCGCTCGATTGCCCCCTCGTCGAAGGACCCCCTGGCTGCTGGGCCTCGGGGGCCTGCTCCAGTAGCTCAGCCAAGGTGGCCCCATGACGCTCAAGATACTACTAGGAGAAATCAGGACAGGGTCAGATCAATCAGATACAACCGTTTCTTAAAGATTAATGAATTTATTGCCAGATTTAAATATGAATGTATTTTATTGATTTCAGTCAGTAGTTTGATTAAGATTACACCATGTGCGTGCAGTGTAATCATATACAATGTAAACAACCATAGTTTACGAGCATTATAGACAGCCATAGCTTCTGTGCATGAGGACAGTTTGTGCCTAGGTTCCGCCAAATTTGAAGTTCGGAATAACCAGAGTCAACAGAATCTTTCCTGCATCATCAATAGATATGTAGAAAGTTCTGCAGATATAACAATGACAAATTTAGCAGAATTCGGGCTCCGTGTTGTAAAAATTAGCATTATGATCATATGTGAGTTACTGAACATTATATTCTTGACTGTGCAGTGTCCAAGTGGACACATGAGTCGAACTTACAACACTGGGTGTGACCTTTATATAGAATGTGCCTGGTGAGGTTGAAGGGTAAAGACTTTGCGCCAGGTTGTTTTTTAATAATTTATTTAAAGAAAATCTACTGCTCGTTTCTTGTTTGTTAACTCTCTCGTTTCCGTGACATCTCCATTTTTCTACCTTGCTATGCCCCCCCTCTTTCCTCTCTCTCTCTCTCTTTCTCTCTCTCTCTCTCTCTCTCTCTCTCTCTCTCTCTCTCTCTCTCTCTCTCTCTCTCTCTCTCTCTCTCTCTCTCTCTCTCACTTTATCGCTCTGTGTGTGTGTGTGTGTGTGTTTGCGTGAGTATGTCAGTGTCAGTATATATGTGTGTAAGTGAGCTTACGTGTCTATATATGTGTGCGGTAGTGTCTGTCTACCCGCGTGTCTGTCTGTCTGTGAGAGCCCGGAAATGACAGTTGCACGTAGTACATTTATCACATGAAAGGATGGATGGATGGATGGATGTGTTTTACGGCCTATCAGCCTTTGTAGGCTATATAAGGCCACTAAGCACGAAAATCACTAGAGCAGTTTTTAGTAAACGCAAATCAAGTCACGATGTCCCTAGTCATTCGCCTCTTACGAATCGCGTAGGGAGACGCGGTGGGTCAATTCTAACCCCGAACCCACAGGGGGCTTAACTGAAAGGAAAATACCCCAAACATAAAACTTTGGTTTGCAAAACATTGTTTCGAGAGGGGGATTTAGTCCATGTACATCAAGTTTATTTTACCATATCTATTTATATTTAAAAATTGGAATAAGACATTCTACAAACAGCAGCAACAACAACAACAACCCACCACCATTCACAAGAAAACTAAAGTGCAAATATTGAAAATACTGACGTAGTTACAAGCAATATTTTCCTCTGTCAAGATTATGTTCACAGTCAGTCAGTCATTGCTGCTAACTTAAACGGCTATTTTGAAAAAGGGGCGTTACATAAAAATACCAGCTATTATATGGCATTTCACACTGAAGAGTGAATGATAATATATCTTCTTTTTTTAAAGCAGTCACTGGTCGTGTCGGCAAAGCATTCGTACAAGCATTAAATGTAAAACTAGTGGTAGGACACTAATCGAATGAAGATTGCATAAACTGCGTGAACACTGATGCAAATGTGGATCACTTCAGAAGCAAATCGCACTATCTACTGGACCTGTGTTCTCCACTCAGCAAGGCCGTCATGGTGTTTACAAACAGACGCTGGCGCATTCTGCTTGGAGAAGCAGTATAGAGTATTATCTGACAACGAGGGTCGGCCTGAACATAACACGACGACACAACGACGACGACGACGACGACGATAATGATGACGACGACGATGGCAATGGCGATGACGATGATGATGATGAAAATGATTGTAATAATTATGAAAGAAAACAAGCCCGGCTTGACCATTTTCTACAGAGTTTCTAAGCCAAGGCATCCCTATGGGCCTGCACGACAAGATCAGGTCAAGCATCTTTCAAAACAAACAGCTCGAGCAGGAGAGGACTCTACGCAATTAAAATCTACTTCCTACGGGTAATCCTTCAGCTCAAGGAAATGAATCGGTAAAATCATTATTTCTCAGTTCGCACATACAATGTTCATATCATTAGGGCAGTTTACATACACTTAGAAGAGTGCCATTTAGTCGGTGTTCATACAAACACCATGTGCACACATAAGACAAAAAGTACTACTTCACTTGGTCACTTAGTGGATTGTCACCGAAGCCTTCAAGCCAGAAACAAAATGGCTGCACAACACCTTCCCAGTATCGGTCCAGACAGTCGCAGTTGCATCAGGAGGAACACCGATCCTTACGAACGATGACGTCACGATCACGTCACAGAGAAGGGGATGGAGGAGGTCCGGGAAGACAGGCATTGCAGGCAGTTGCGCTGAGACACGCGACACCCGCGAGGACCAGCCCGGCCAAACGCTACGCACAGGGCCAGACACTGCAGCCGTCCACTGCCCCAAGTAACGCGTCTACCCCTTGAGGACGGACAGGGTTCCTCTCTGTGACACCCTCGCAACGTGGATCCCGCTCGACTCGAGTGGAACAGCGAGTGAGGGTTAGACTCGGCATGACCTTGCCCAGCAAGTCCGCGCCTTCTCAGGCTGGTAGCAGTACGGCTGTCCGCATGGAGCGGAGATGGCAGAGTTCAGGAACTCATCACTTGTTCGGCCCTTGTAGGTTGTGTGTGTATGTGTGTGTATACGTGTATGTATGTGTGTGTGTGTATCTGTGTGTGTATGTGTGTGCGTGTATGTGTGTATGTGTGTGTATGTATATATGGGTGTGTATGTGTGTGTGTGTATGTGTGAGTATGCATATATGTGTACATATGTGTGTCTGCATTAGTGCGCGCGCGCACGCGCGCGTGTGTGTGTGTGTGTGTGTGTGTGTGTGTGTGTGTGTGTGTGTGTGTGTTTACACCTGTGTGTGCGTGCGCCAGTGGGTCTGTGTGAGTGCGTGTGTGAGTGTGAGTGCCTGTGTGGGTACGTGTATATGCGTGTGTGTGTGTGTGTGTGTGTGTGTGTGTGTGTGTGTGTGTGTGCGCGCGCGCGCGCGCGCTCGTGGGTGCTTGTAATGTCGACGATACAAATGTTCGCGAATGTTTTTGTCTCCACATACATGAACTATTTTGTTATCATACAGTGTCTAACACGCGTGGAACGTCAAGGCAAATACGCGATTAAGGTCAAGTAGCCCCGACTAGATCAATTGAACGCCATAAAAAAAATATTCCTTCCATTTGTATCACTCGTACACACATGAAAAACTGCACTCAGCCACTTTGTCACAGAGAAACTACGGCCCTCCACTACAATCGAATAAAACTTTGAAATAGGGCTAAAGAACCTTCCACCAAAATTGGAATAGCTCCACCAAGTGTCACCACTCCAACAAACATGCAACCAAGTAGCAAGTACAGCAAACTGTCAAGACTGTACGAGTCTGCTATCTGCTTATCATGTGCACAGGAACGTCTTCCCGCTTTCCCACATCTTCAGCTCTTCCGTGGCAGCCGACGGTTGACTTCATGTCGTCACTACTGAGGGGCGGCTGCAGTGTATCGGGAGAAGGGCAGCGTCGCGCGGCAGGACTAGAGTAGTAGTTTTCGCACGACATGTTAAGTTTCTCGGTTCAGGAGACCAAAGCTAAATTTGTCTATTTGCAGTCCAAACCTCAGGATTAAAGAAAAGAAGAGATTATTATCCAAAACTACTTCGTTCCCGCTTTGCCACTGACTGGCGACTAGAGCATAGTGTGAAGGCCGCTCACAGACGCCCTAACATCGCTGCAAATTGGGAAAGGACGTTCCTAGGGAGGCCCGCCCTCGCTTCAGACCGTCAAGACCCCCTGCCCTTTTACCGCGGGTCCTCGGGTGGCGAGATGGACTCGACTTGGGGGTTGTAGGGACTTCTCCGTGGCGGAGTCTCCCCGCCAGAGGTACTGGGTGACACCGGTCGAAACCGGATTTGTTCCTGTTGCAGCTGATCAGGGGCGGGAGCGAGAAAAGCTGGACTCGACAAAGAAAACGCCGTCAGCACCTGGAATGCTGGGGGCGCGTAGATGGAAACCCGGTGGTACGGGATGGAACTCTGGGGGTACGGGATGGAACTCTGGGGGTACGGGATGGAGTTCTGGGGGTACGGGATGGAGTTCTGGGGGTACGGGATGGAGTTCTGGGGGTACGGGATGGAGTTCTGGGGGTACGGGATGGTGTTCTGGGGGTAAGGAAAGGGATGCGACTGACACGGAAAATGCCCGACGTTTGGCTGGCGAGATGTAACAAACTCGACATTTCTCGCCTCCCTTGTACTTGTACTTGGCGTGAGCGTGACATCAGCGGACGACCTACTGACGCTGGTGTTCGCGTCTGGCCCATTACGCCTGGTGCGTTCCTTGCGGCCCCCAGCAGACAATGCTGACGACGATGTGGTGTCACGGGGAAGAAGTGGAGAGGAATGTGAAGCAAGTCCTTGAGTCGTTCGTGAGGTCAACAAAGTGGATAATTTCGGGTGGTGAGGTGGATTTGACACCAATAGCGTTCCTGGACGCACGGGAAAAGATGAATGCGAGGAGTCCATAGTTTGTGAAGATGGCTGGAAGTAGAAGTCCGGATTGACGCGGTTAAATGGCTGAAACGATTGCCTTGCATCAATGGACAGCGATGAAGAGAACCCCTGACTCACATGCGCAGATGAGTGCGAGGGGAATGTCGCAGGAACAGATGGTGGAGCTGAGGAGAATGGGATCCCAGAGACAGACAAACGTGAAGATGCTTCTGAATAAAAAGACGGGGATGAACAAAATCCTGGATTCGATAGCGTGGAAGCCCGTGAAGAATCACCTTCCTGAAAAGATGGATGTAAATACACGCCCGAATTAAGTGGAGAGAGCGATCTCTTTGATGTCTCTGCCTGAAGAGATGATGACAGGCAAAACCCTGGACACGAAGGTGTCGATGATCGTAAAGATTTTTCTGCATGGGCAGTTGGGGGTATAGAGAAATCCGGATTCACAAGTGTAGAGAATCGTGAAGATTCGTCTTCAGAAACGGATGAAGAGGAAGAACAGACTAGAGGAATCAATGGTGAGGACGACCGTGGGGAACTTTCCTCAGAAAAGGTTGAATGTGATGAGAATCCAGGATACAGAGATACTGGAGACAGCGTAGATGGCCCTGACGATGATGATAAAGCGACTTGTGTGCCATAGGGTGAAGACAAACGCGAGGAATGTTCTTGACGAGCTGAAGAGCACGGCCCTGAACACTGCTCCTGAGGAGGAAATGACCCAAACGATGAAAGGAGCCACGAATGATCTGAGAGAGATGACTGTCGTGGCAGTTCAGGGTGAGTAGAGGGTGGAAACTGCGGTGAAAGGGCTCTTCGATCCACAGAGAATAGCATCGGATCTGCTGACGAAGACATCGGTGGTGAGCCACTTCGTTCCGTTACCATGAAGCCATAGATTATCGAAGCTTGGCTATCTGCGTCAGCAAAATATTGGCGCTCTGTTTCAGGACCGTGTGCACACTGGTCAGCTGGAATGACCCTGCGGACGCGCAGGTGAAGGGGAAAAAGAGGGCCTCGCTGCCGATTTTCTACCGAAGTGTTTGCATCCTCCTTCAGTTGTTCACACTTCAAGGGACTCCACTCTGCAACGCTTGTCTTCGCCTTTTTCCTTATAGATTTACCTCCCTTTGACGGAGTGCCTTCCCTGTCGCTACACTGTTCATTACGCGCTTCTTTGAAAAGACGGCACGTCCACATCTTGTCGAAGATTGGGTTGCCCTTTTCATGTCCAACTTTCTCGTCCTGAACGTCAGTTTCCCTCTTCTCACTTACGTCCTTGTCGTTGCTCGCATCTTCTCCTGCCTGCTGCGACTGCGTTGCTGTCTGTGAAGTAGGAGGACGAGAAAACTCGAGCTGCGCATTCTCGTGACTGCCGTTGTTGCCTGACGGTTTCCCCACTCTGATCGAGAGCAGGGAGACGCAGTCGTTTCCAGAGGATGCGTCCTCCCCGCTGTCGTCCATCTTGTTTACGGATGTAGTAGGCAAAGCTAAATGGCTTAAGCAAGGGCGTTTTGCTTTGCGTTCTGCTAAAGCCGTTGATTCGCTCGAGTCCGTTGGAGACGGCCGGAAGCAGTTTGGTGACACGATCTCGGATAATTTCATTTGATCATAACCTGAGTCGGAATCACACGGTGCGGAAGTGATGGACAGAAATAAGTCTTTCCAGTTCCCACTTGTACCCACAGAAGACGTTTCTTCAGCGCGGTGTTTAGATCTGCTTGAATACTCCTGTGCCTGAAAACTTCGCTTTACACTCCGTGACCCTGTTTGCTTCGCACGCCCGCTGTCAGCTGTTGATGACTGGGCTCTTGCAGCTGAAAGTCGACGTGTTTGCCTCCCTTCAGGTCTGTGGAAAGGTGTGTGCATTCCGCCCATGTGTGGCGTGGTGGTGGCTTTTTGTTTCCGAAACATCACTTTAGTTGCCCCCACCAGCTCAGACGTCGTCTGGTAGACTGGTGGTGAAAGCTCGTTGTCTGCACAGTGCGAGCTGTTGCTAGGGGACTCTCCACGAGCCTGACCAGGCACGCCCCAGCCTTGAGTGGAGGTTCCGGGAGCAGGCCCCGTCGTAGCAACAGTGTCTGAAGATGTGCCGCCAGCCCCAACGGCAGACTCCACTGGAACCACCTGTTCAAAGAGCCGTCTCCCTGCAGCTGCGTTTGACGTCGAGTCGAGGTGAGCAGTTAAAGTCAGTTCCAGACGTCCTTGTATTCCCTTCCACGCAGGCTGCTGACGGTTGTCTTCTGTCGCTCTGCTCTGGAGCGCGGCACGACGCCTTCTCTTTCGCGGTCTTCCTAGGGGTGGCTTCGTGGGTTGCAAGCTGGGAGGGCGCCAGACCTGCCCCTTCTCAAAGGTTACATCTAGGAGAGATCCAGCAAGAGTGCTGCCATTGACCGCCACCGTCATGTACAGCATTCCATCGGTTTCGTTCTCGCACATTATCGCAATGTGGCAGCCCCGGCGAGGATAGACAGATGGACCGGTCATCGTGGATGAATCCGAGACGGATGGACTGCATTCCACGACAAGGTCACACTGGATGGAAGAGTCTGCGACAGGCGGCCTGTTTTCCGCAGGTCCACGTCCAGACTGAGAGGACAGAGAGGCAGCGGTGGAGGGCTCCGATACCAGAGGTTTGTGCTCCGTGAAGTGCTCGCAACGTGCAGTGGACGATACTGGGACACGTTGCTTGTTCTCGGCGGGTCGGTCACGAAGCGCGGAGGTGTCGGTGGAGGAAGCTTTCAACACCAGCTCCTTGTTGCCTTTGGGGTCCTCACGAATGGTCGCAGAAGATTCCATGACTGATGACTTGTTTTCCACACGTGACTCGCACTGAGCGAAAGAAGAAAATGTCGCAACAGGACGCCGAACGACCAGGCTAGTGTCCGTGGGTTGGTCACACTGCGTGACAGAATTCATCGTCCTCGGAAATTCCGAAGACTGTCGGCTCCCGGATTTATCGTTTGCTCCGTCTCCTCGTCCGCTTCTGTGCAATGGCGAACATGGAGGTGTGGCGGGAAATACCGCTTCCGCGAGCAGCGGCGATGAAAGGGGCCTCTGGCCTAACGACGACGACACGTGCGGTGGAGGAAATGACGGCAGCGACAAAACGCATGGAGAGGCAAGTGTTGATGCCAACGGAGATGATATCTGCCACGACGTTGGTGGTGGCATCCACGTTGTCGGACGTGGTACGCTTGGAAGCAGACTCCGCTGTTTCCGCGATGAGGATTGCGTCAGACCTGACGATACAACCGGCTCGGTACCCGAGAATGATGGGAATGAGTACACTGACGACATCGGCCATTGTCCTCGCGATAAAGGAGGCCTATGCGCCGGCGATGACGGTGTTGTTCGACTAGACGTCGACAGCACCACCTCTTCTGAGAAGAAAGACCGCTTTTGCACTAACGATGAAAAAAAGATCTGTTCTGACGATGAAGTAGGCATCTGTGAAGACTGTGTAAACGGTTTTTGACGAGATGATGATGATGATAATGATGATGATGATGATGATGATGATGATGATGATGATGATGATGATGATGATGATGATGATGATGATGATGATGATGATGGACGCAACTTTCTTGCCGATGACGGACTCTTTTTCACCGACGACGAGGGCTGCCTTAACGGAGGAAGTTGCATCTGCATTGGCAATGACAGCGTCTTCGTCATCGACATCGCATGGGAGTCGCGTGCTAATGAGTCCAGGGGCATTCCACTGGAAGGACACTGTGACTGGCCTGGCCATGAAAGCCGCTTTGAACTCGATATTGACGGCAATGGAAGAGCCGAAGACAATAGCGGCTTTTGGTCCGACAATGAAGACCGTGCTGAAGACGTTGGAGACGCTTGCACTGACGACGACGGCTTCGTCTGTCTCGACGATCTAAGGATCGCCGGTTTTAGCATTGACTGCTTCGTCTGTCTCGACGATGAAAGGGTCGCCTGTTCTAGCGATGGCGGTGTTGTCTGTCTCGACGATGAAGCCTGCGACCCCGCTGATAATGGCAGGATGGAAAGCGTTGACATCGTCTGTGGCGTTTCCCTGGACAACGAGAGCATTGTCTGCATCGATGCTGAAGCCCGAATCAGCTCTGATGACACACATTGCTCTAGCGATAACAATGAGCGAAGCATCTGTCCTGACGATGAAAGCCTTGACGATGACGGTTGCTGCATATCTGACGATGAAGATTGTTGGTCCACTGACGATGAAGGCAGCCTAGGCGTTGAGGACGAGGGTCGAGACCACGCCGACGACATCACTGGCATTTGACTTGGCGATGAAGATCTTCTAGGCACCGACGAGGAGGACGACTTTTGATTGGATGAATTTGCCGAAGATGAAGGCGGCGATGAAGGTGACCCCGTGGTGGAAACAGGCATGCTGGCGGTGGGGCGGTTGGGGGGGGGGGGGGGGGGGGATTCCCTGCAGTCTGTCCTAGGACCTTTCACCTCCGGCTTGCATGACGACCACGTAAAAGGGTTGCAGTCTTGTGCCGGTGTGGACGTTTTGCTTGACCACACTTGGATTCCTCCAGCTCTGAAGCTCTTCTGTCTGCGACGAGAGTTTTAGTCCAGATCGAATGAGAAAAGTTCGATCCCAAAGTATGTCATGATGATCTACTTTTTCAGCCAGGGACATCAGTCCCCTGAGGAAAAGTTTATCTTGATTAGTTATCTCTCTGTTTTTGTAGATACAAAGACCGCTGTACGTGCAAGAGTATGGAGAAGCTTGCAGTGAAAACTCGTGCCAGTACGTCGCTTTTGAGCTTCTATCGTGCGCCTGTGCAAACGCACGCTCAGATGAAAACGTGCTCTCCATGGAGTGCGAGCCTGAGTGGGACTCTAGTTTTTTTTTCTTGGACTTGGATGCGACTCGTGATGAATATAAAAGTATTCGCTACGCAAACTCCCTCGTAAGGGAAACCCAGAGTCTTCGTCACTTCTCGCTGTCCCCCTTGCTGTGTCGCTTGGCTGTGCTGACGTGCTTCGTCTGTCCCGCCTTGTAAGCTCCCCTCTGTGTGCGTTTGTGTGTGTGTGTGTGTGTGTGTGTGTGTGTGTCTGTCTGTATGTGTGTGTGTGCACGCGGGTGTGTGCACGCGCGTGTGTGCATGCGCGCGTGTGTGCATGCGCGCGTGCGTGCGTGTGTGTGAGCGCGCGGTCGCGCTTGCGTGTGTGTTTGAATATGTGCGCATGTGCATGGCTGCACGAGTGCATGAGTGTTTGTGTGTGTGCGGATTCATGCATGCGTACGCATGTGCATGCATATGTGTGTACGCATATTGTGTGTGTGCGCGCGTATATACACTTGCGTGTGTGTATGAGCGCACATTTTGAAAGGTGTGTGTGTGTGAGTGTGAGCGTGTGTGTGTGTGTGTGTGTGTGTGTGTGTGTGTGTGTGAGTGTGTGTATGTTTGTTTGTGCGCGCGAGCGTGCATATGAGTGTGCGTGATCTTTCGTGTGCGTGCTCACAAGAGAGTGGACTGTATTATGCAAATCGATGAGGCAAAAAGAAGTAAGAGGACGTGTTGCTGATGTGTCAAAAGGGTAACAACGTACCTTAGTTGGTTGACACATATATCACTTGCGACTTATAATGCACATCTAACAAATGAGGAACAACAATTTGGAGATATTAGTTGTCGCATACTTAATTTGGTACTTGCATACACATTATCTAACCAGGCAATCTCTACACAAATGTATGTACACACAATTCCAAGGCATTATTA
>JAWQFJ010028266.1:5000-17500 GCA_034096865.1 Theodoxus fluviatilis | reverse complement strand
TCTCTCTCTCTCTCTATCTCTGTCTCTCTCTCACTCTCTCTCTCTCTCCTCTCTCTCTTTCTCTCTCTCTCTCTCTCTCTCTCTCTCTCTCTCTCTTTTCTCGCCAATGTAATAGGCCGGTGGCCTACACATTAAACTTGTTCAGTTCAGTTCTCTCTCTCCTCTCTCTCTTTCTCTCTCTCTCTCTATCTCTGTCTCTCTCTCACTCTCTCTCTCTCCTCTCTCTCTCTATCTCTGTCTCTCTCTCTCTCTATCTCTGTCTCTCTCTCTCACTCTCTCTCTCTCCTCTCTCTCTCTCTATCTCTGACTCTCTCTCTTTCTCTCTCTCTGACTCTCTTTCTCTCTCTCTCTCTCTCTCTCTCTCTCTCTCTCTCTCTCTCTCTCTCTCTCGCTCGCTAGGCAAAAAACTCAAATGCAGAGGAGTAAATACCTTCTGTGAGAGTGAATTCTTATTTGCAGACTTGTCTTTGATAGAGGTGCTCCCATGTCTTCATGTCAGCGTGCGGCTGTCCGTATCATTTACGCTTTAGCAGATGCCACCTGTCGCCGCAAAAAGCGTGTGTACAAACATGAAAGGTTCGTCGATACTCTCATTGGGCGATATTAAAAGATCTGATGTCTTTTTCGCGTCAAAAGTTTGTTTCGCCATGCTGATTGGACAGTTGGTTCGCTGTTTTCTGCAATTGGATCATAGAGGTTTTCCCAGGTCTGTTCACGTCAACGGACAATTTCCCCGATTTCTATTAATACAGGGGACAATTTTTGTTACAAAAAACGTGCGTCCAAATAGAATTGACGTTCATCTACGGATAGATCGGGAAATTTGATGATGCATCCCTCCCCTTCCCCTCAGTTCCTCTCCTCGCTCACCCCCTCCCTCAGACTCAATCCGCCCTCCTCCCCCCTTAATAGACCTCAGGGCATGGCTTCGGATAACAATTCCTTCCACAGGTCCGCTCGTCCAAAATATGGATTATGTTCTCATATTATAGTATGATAGTACATGGTATTGGGGATTGAAAACAACAAAGTTCCCACTTCTATCGCATTTTGAAAACAGTGAAAAATAACTTTTACAAGTGCGAATTTGTATGGCAAGGATTGCCTCCTTTTCGATGCAAAACTATACAGGAGTTACTTCCCGTGACACATTTTGATAATTTTGGCCAATCCAAAATTAGGTCAGATTTCCTGCGGAGTGGCCACGTGAGCGTGTGCAATACATTTCCAAAATGTAAACAACGACTACATCAAGCCTTTTACCAATATTACGTGGGCAAAAGCCTTGCATTTTGCTTCTGAGTGGAAATTACTTGATGGGGAAGCGATTTCTGCCATGGTCGCGTTCAGTGAACAGGTTGAACGTGGCGTTATCGGCGTTGGTAAACCTTGGTGTATCATCGTTCGTGTTGTCAACGTTTAACGTGCAATGTGAAACTTCAGCGAAAAAACCCGGCTGGAATCCAAAAACACCGTGTCTGACAATGACGCCTCAGTAGACTCCAGCAACAAGCGTGTGACAAGAGGGAAATCTGTTTCATCCATTGGAAAACTTCCAACCAGAAATAGTGGTGTGCTTCCGTTAATATTTATATTGGAGAACGCGTCTGAAACTGATATTCATCGCTTAAACAAAGATCAGGTTGGCTTTGAAAAGTATCAGTTTCAGACCACAAAATCTATAGTTTGGTTCTTACAAATCAGTATGTGTGTGTGTGTGTGTGTGTGTGTGTGTGTGTGTGTGTGTGTGTGTGTGTGTATGTGTGTATGTGTTGGTGTGTGTGTGTGTGTGTTGGTGTGTGTGTGTATGTGTGTTGGTGTATGTGTGTGTGTGGGTGTTGGTGTGTGTATGTGTGTGTGTATGTGTGTTGCTGTGTGTGTGTATGTGTGTGTATGTGTGTTGGTGTGTGTGTTGGTGTGTGTATATGTGTGTGTATGTGTGTGTACGTCATAGACGTAGAATCTACACACAGTCACACAGAGGAGACAGTGCATCATACATGTAGCTATTTACTTTATGTATTCATACTCGTTCGCGCGTACACAGGGTTGCAACACATAGTAATGACAAAGGGTAGCCGCTGTTAGGGAAGTAGCAAGGAAGAATCCAGATTTCTCCCGTACCAGGGATCAAACCACGGCAATGCGCCTCGCACATGATCAAACGCCAACGCTTGCTCGCCTAAATCCGCCTGTCTAAAGACAGAGTTTCCATAGGCGAGTAGAGGTCGAGGATCTGACTATGCACTCATGCAGAAGGGGAGACTACTGGATATGGGGCTGCCAGGAGCTGGTGATCTACATAGTAACAAGATGGAAGATTGAGAAAGCTCCTTTGAGGACGGTTTTTTTCTTTTTTGGCATGTCATAGACGTTGCACAAATACTCTCCCAGTCACGCATGGAGATGCTCACCTTATACATCATGATCATCATAATTATTGTCGTCGTCGACGTCATCGGCAGCATCATTCGCTTTTGCTTCGTGTTTTTTTCAGGCGATGACTGCAATGGAAAAATTGCAGAAAGCACCAGCACACTGACCATTGTTCCACTTTGTACGAAGGCTTGCAACCTCCTCAAGAACAGCAAAATCTTGGAATGGAGAAACTTGTGTGACGAAATTTTGAAATGGATGTGTGGCGCTTTCAACTGTTGCCCAGAGGGCGAAAAGTGAGTGAAACCTGTTTCTCCCTGTTGGCAATCACTGCAGAGGCTTCTTGATTCCCCACATCGATACACTGTAGAGCTCGAGCCAAAAAATACCTTACACACTCAAGCATCCACGTGCACAGAAATAATAATGTTCGCACACAGAGACATACACGAGTGCGCTGACAGGCACACTTGCAAACATACGCGCGCGCGCACACGCACACACAGACACGAACAGACAGACACGCAGACAAATACGCAGATACACAGACAGGCACAGAAACACATAGATGTATAAACAGGAAACACTGAGACAGACATACACACATGCACGGAGAAGCACTGATGTACGCAGACGCAAAAACATGCCCACGAATACCTACACACATGCGCGCGTGCGCATGCAATTTACACACACGCGCGTAGAATAGAAATATTTTGACATACGGAGAGAGGCAGAGAGGCAGAGAGACTGACTGACAGAGAAACAGACAGAGGGACGGAGAGACAGACAGACGGTTGAACGAAGGGAGAGACGAACAGACGGACGGACAGTGTGTGTGTGTGTGTGTGTATGTGTGTGTGTGTGTGTGTGTGTGTGTGTGTGTGTGTGTGTGTATGTGTGTGTGTGTCTGTGTGAAAGAGAGAGAGAGAGAGAGAATATGTGTGAATTTGAGACTCTGTCTCTGTGTGTGTTGCGCGCGCGCGTGCGTGCGTGTGTATGTGAAACAAATAACGATAGACAAACTTGTATGAGAACCGACAACTCTTGCGAGAAATTAGCAGTTTGCAAAGACTGCGAAAATCCTGTGCTTTTTATTTTGCAGAAAGGGGTGGTGCTTTCTCATCCATCTACAGGAAAGCGAGAGTGGCATCCTGTACCTCGAATCCTTCTCCGAAAAGATCGACGATAAACTGAGAAACATTTTACCACCAGGAGCAAGAGGTGACGTGTACAAGAAGAAGATTGTCAAACTAAACGAACTGGACGTTCTTCGAATTAGAATCCATGCCCACGCCACAAACTTGTCAATAAAAGACGGTCGCAGCTCCGAAATCGTCGACAGAGGTCTCCTGGAAAGCGGCAGAATGGACCTTACAGCGTTGTGCTATTATCTCTACGAGAGGCCAGATATAGAAAATGCAAAACTTCCACAGAGGCCAAAAGAGCTGCTCGAAAGTTTCACTGAAGGAAGCCTTTGCAAATGTGAAGAGAGTGCAATGTTGCAGATTAAACTCTTACGAAAAGGCGACAAAGAAAACGTGAAATCACAGCTCACAACTAAACCGCTCGTCTTCTCTCCTAAAACAGGCTCTGACTTTGTTGAATGGCTGTGGGAGGTCTCAAAACGCACCATAGGAGAGTACGTTTCCGCCTTTGCCAAAATTCAGCAGGGTGGCATCTACTACTGTGGCTTCAAAGAAAAGAAGTCGAAAAACCCCGATAACCTGATTGGCTATGAAGTTTGCGGTCTTCCGCTCGCTGATAAGTGGAAGGATGAGATCCGCATTCACTTGGAACGACGCATCAAAGAGGAGATGCTGTGGTTGGAAAGGGATCCAAACGAGAGGAAAGGATTCAAGAAAGTCCTTCCCGTCGCCGAGTGTCATTTCGCCATTGAGTTCATTGAAGTGACCCCCAAGGAACTTCCTTCCCCTGAGAGTCCTAAAAGACGGCAAGAGGGCTCTTCGAACAGTGTTTCGACTGGTTCCTCAAACAAGCGCCGCAAAGAGTCTAAAACTTCCCAAGGGAAAGGAGGTGCTACGAAAAGCGCAGATCACCCGGTGCCAGAATCGACGCAGCCTTCGTCCGAACTACTTGCAGAGATTCAGCAGAGCGGTGCTGCAGCTGCTTTCCAAACTCAGGAAGTGCCGGGATCGACCAGCGATGGCCGACGCCGGTCATCTTCCGCAGAGAGGAACAGCTATCCCCTGTACATCCTGGAAGTCAGGGTCGCGCCTTTCAACGGTGTCGTCTTCCACCACAAGGACGGAATAGAGACGTACACCCTGAAAAATGCCGAAGGCGAACACGGCCAGAACAAGTTTTCTTTGGAGGAAATGCCTCGGGAAATGTGGGAAGACAAAGTCAGTCGGTATGCCTGGTGCTCAAAGCACCAACAAGTGAAGAAACTTCTGTGCGAGAAATGTCGAAACTCACAGGAAGATCCTGTGGCTGTCGGAGACTCGGCCCACTGAAACGTCCTCTGTTTTCTGATTCCAGACATGTTTGGCAATGGGGTTCACTGCGCCCGTCCCAGGTGCTCAACAACAACGAGAGAGCAAACTAGAATGAAATCTCCGTCCTGGTTCATCATCAAGGACGCGCCAGTATTCCTGCAACGTTGAATGGACGTGGCTGGTGATATAATGTGTTTAGAATGGTGCAGAACAGTGTGTGTGTGTGTGTGTGTGCGCGCGCGCGCGCGCGTGTGTGTGTGTGTGTGTGTGCGCGCGCGCGCGCGTGTGTGTGTGCCATCTATATGGTTGTAAACCCGTCCCTCAAGACTTCAGGCCGCGAATCGTGCTATTCTCGGGGCACTTTCTGGCAGCTCCCACCTCTTCCTGGTTCACATCTTGGACGATTGTGGACGACGATATCCTGTGTTTTTAGCAATGTGAAACGTACTCTATGCGCATTGTAGATGATTGTAAACCTATTCTTCAAGACTTCAGATCGTTAGTAATGTTCTACCTGGGACATTTTATGACAGCTAATACCCCTTCCTGGTTCACAACGTGCACGAAGCTGGTTCTGGTACCAGAGAGCCGTAATGAAACTGCACGTATCAGGAGGATTCAAGCTACATACTTTCCTAAACAGTGTTCTATAGTGTCGTGTTGACTTGTGTTGAGCTCCAGTACGCTACAGGCATGGAGAACGGCAGTGCTGTCTTTTGAATGCTGTCAGCCCGGTTGAAGTGATGAAGAGTTTAGATGCCGAGATCCCAAGTTTTAGTTGATCAAGCACTGTTTTGATTCATGGACGTAAATACTTCAAATGCAAGACATGTTCTTTTTCCCCTTTGAAGGAACACTTGAGAGAAATAGTACTTGAGCTTATCGCACAGAAGGTTGACTGACTTTGTCATGGAATCCTCATAAGGAACCACCAGGTGCACAGCACAATGGGAATCAACGCATCAGTTTTTGCTTGCAATGGATGTTGTCTAGATGCGGCACGCAGGAAGAACCAGATGAAGACGTCTCTCAGTACGAGTGAGTCAGACATTACGTCAGACACTTTCGAAGAAACAGGCCATCGAAAAGTCACACACCGACATTTTGACGGGTGTAAGTGAGGAACTGAAATGTTAAAGGCACAGGTGCTTGGTTTCGTGCTGTGATCTCCAACCCCATCCAGGTGCTCAAACAGTATAATCAACCCCCCGATAATCGACTCATATTACTTGTCACTTTAGAGCCATCTCAACACTCAGGGGAGCATACAAGCTTACAGTGGATGTAAACACTCAGGGGAGCATACAAGCTTACAGTGGATGTCAGCACTCAGGGAAGCCTACATGCTGACAGTGGGTGTCAACACTCAGGGAAGCCTACAAGCTTACAGTGGATGTCAACACTCAGGGGAGCATACAAGCTTACAGTGGATGTCAACACTCAGGGGAGCATACAAGCTTACAGTGGATCTCAACACTCACGGGAGCATACAAGCTTACAGTGGATCTCAACACTCAGGGGAGCATACAAGCTTACAGTGGATGTCAGCACTCAGGGGAGCATACAAGCTTACAGTGGATCTCAACACGTAGGGAAGTCTACAAGCTTACAGTGGATGTCAACACTCAGGGGAGCATACAAGCTTACAGTGGATGTCAACACTCAGGGGAGCATACAAGCTTACAGTGGATCTCAACACTCAGGGGAGCATACAAGCTTACAGTGGATCTCAACACTCAGGGAAGTCTACAAGCTTACAGTGGATGTCAACACTCAGGGGAGCATACAAGCTTACAGTGGATGTCAACACTCAGGGGAGCATACAAGCTTACAGTGGATGTCAACACTCAGGGGAGCATACAAGCTTACAGTGGATCTCAACACTCAGGGAAGTCTACAAGCTTACAGTGGATGTCAGCACTCAGGGGAGCATACAAGCTTACAGTGGATGTCAACACTCAGGGGACCATACAAGCTTACAGTGGATGTCTACACTCAGGGGACCGTACAAGTTTATGATGGATGAAAGGACCAAAGTTGTTGTACTTTTCGATCTCTGCTCTCTAAAATCTTTATTTTCACTCTTGGGTGAGGAGACGCAGCGTCAGTTCAGTGACTTGGTAAAGGGAGCAAACTCTGGTATCCACAGAGCCTTCAGCGCCAGCTACACTACTGGCAGTCGCTGACGAGTCGAGAGCTCTCACGAAAAAACACACACACATGACACACATGGCACACATCTCATTCCTACACACACCCTTGCACGCACGCACGCACGCACACACACACACTTACACACACACACACACACAAACGCACGCAGACACGCACGCACGTGCGCGCTGACGCTGGCACACACACGAACTCTCACAAATACAGATACTTACACAAACACGCACACTCATTAGCACTAGCAGACACACGCGCGCGCGCGCACACACACAAACACACGTACACACACTCGCACACACACGCACCGATACACATATGCACGTACACACTCACACTCTAAGACACTCACACATACACACACTCTCATGCACGCACGCACATACGCAAATACACACAGGCATGCATGCACGCGCTAGCGTGCGCACACACAGACATGTACACACACATGCATGCGCACGCACATGCAATACGCACACAAGTACGCACACATACTCACACGTGCACACACACGCGCACACACGTGCGCACGCACACATGCACGCATACGCACTCGCATATACCCATGCACGCACATACACAACACGGCCAGTGTTTAAGAGATAGCTTGATAAAATATGCAAGAGTGAATAGAACGTGGGGAATAAGAGTATCAAAGCAATTATAATGCACAAAATAGTCTTTCTTGGAGTGAACTACGATGTATTATTTTCATTGAATGCAACTTGATATTGTTCAAATGTGCTTAAATGTTAGGCCGTAGTGTGGTTCGAGGAGGGTGGAGTTTTGTGTAGTCTTCAAGAACCAGCAGACTTGGCAGGTCAGACTGAAGCAGTCCAGGGTTTGTCGGAGAAGATGTGACTTAAGAGAGCTGGCATGAGGCTAGAGGAAACAAGGCGCTCACAATTGAGCTTCCAGGACAACCGGAAAGACTGAAATGGCGCCATTTCAAACCCAAGTAGCTGTGCCCGCAGCTCAGGACAGACCCCAGTGACGTCACCTCTTTAGGCGGGCAAGTAGCTTCCTCGAGAGAGAAAAAACGAAAGAGCCAGACCCGAACATCCCGGGTACGGCGTCATGGAGCCAAGTTAGTCCCGGCAACTCCATCCGAGTTTCAGAGCCCCGTTTTCCCCCGCACCCGCAAGTCTAAACTGGGCCTGCGCAGTCATCTCCCATCCGAGAGATGGACGCACAGTCCAAGTGATCCTGAGGCCATATGCATGAAAAGACCAGTCAGACTCAAGATCGAAGTCACGTGCTCAGCTCAACGAATCGCTAAGTCAGTGTACATGGGAGATCTCAACTTCACCAGTCAACAAAATTGTGCTCGAAGTTAATCCACGCACCACCCTGCCTCAGCTTTTCTACGTCGAATTAAATCAAGGGAGCAAACTCTGCACTGACTACATACCTTTGTTGGCGACGAAGCGGCTCTCGACTCGAAAGTTTGACATAGAATTGTACAGTATTTAGAAAGGGGACAAATAGTGTGCTTGTGATGTGATTAACATTTGAAATCGTCGATACAGTTTTAATTGATTGTTGCATACATCAAAACCCTTATAGGTCACTGACTCGTTGTTTACAGGTTGCTAGACAGTGTGCATGCACCTTTCCTATCAATGGATCACCCAATACTTATGCTGAAATGGTCGTTGTCACCAACATTTCCGGACACTGTACCCGAGTTTTGAAATCTCGGCCTTACAGTCACGTGACTCGCACGCCCGGGGTGTTATGCTAAGATCCGGCCGCGTTAATGTATCTGCGTTTTGTGACAAACGTCTTGCTCGGCGATACTGTACTCCATGCACCTTAACGGTCCGCGTGATTCGGGTGTAATCTTAAGCTAAACGACGTTTATAAATGTCCGTTCTCGTGAGAGATGCCGAGATTTGAAACTGGGGTACAGTGTCCGGAAATGTTGGTGACAACGACCATTTCAGCAATACTTATGGCCAAGTGTTACATAAATGGCCAGCAAGCTCGTAGTCTAAAAGAAGTGCCGGGGTCGCGAGTGAACCTAGAAAGAAAGAAAGGCTCGTGCACAAGCTGGTGTTGCGTGGAAGTTAAAGAAGGCAGCAGGTGTTTCACGACCATCGTCATCCTTTGTAAACTCATCGGGAGTTCACAGTCTCGCAGATTGTCTACCAGACTTTGATCCTTTTCGAGTTGTCACCTTGGCGGACAATGGTGCAAACAAAGTTTGCTTGTGTCGCAGCACTTTATCAACCAATATCAGCCCCTCCCCAGCAGTTCAGTTAGCTTGTCGCTCTCTCTTCGTCTCAGTTTTTTGCTAAACAAACGACATTAAAAAAAATGTTGTCATTTGAATTCCTTCCTTTTTATTGGGCGCCTCGTTTTAGCCGGGGTCGGCTCTCTCTTGCGGAGGGTCACTATTGCGGGGGGCCGCTATTGCGGGGTTTTTTCAACAAACGTTCCTCAGGCAATTTTGATTCTTTTGTCCTAAAACGCATAAAAAACATAATATTTTTGTTACTTTTTTTTGGAACTTTTTTTTCTATTGCGGGGGGCCGCTATTGCGGGATTTTTTCAACAAAAGTTCCTCAGGCAATTTTGATTCTTTTGTCCTAAAACGCATAAAAAACCATAATATTTTTGTTACTTTTTTTTTTGAACTTTTTTTTCTATTGCGGGGGGCCGCTATTGCGGGATTTTTTCAACAAAAGTTCCTCAGGCAATTTTGATTCTTTTGTCCTAAAACGCATAAAAAAAACCATAAAATGTATGTTAGTTTTTTTTTCAACTTAGAAGAATTTTCGGGTTTTTTTCTTTAAAAAAATCGCAATAGCGGCCCCCCGCAATAGAAAAAAAAAACGAAAATTTTTCTAAGTTGAAAAAAGTAACATACATTTTATGGTTTTTATGCGTTTTAGGACAAAGGAATCAAAATTGCCTGAGTAACTTTTGTTGAAAAAATCCCGCAATAGCGGCCCCCCGCAATAGCGGCCCTCCACAATAGCGGCCCCTCCCTGTTTTAGCCAGACCGTGACGTTAAGTTATTATGCAAAGCAGATGGGGAATACCTACAGGCGTCTGACTTAACTAAGTCAATGGTTATTCCGTTTCTTGCACACTATTTGAGCTGTTGAGCGCTGAGGAAGTGCTTGGTTGAGTCTACTTAGGAGTCAAGCACGACTTGAACTGGGCCGTTCTATGCACACGGCCCCTGGAATCAAGGAGCAGCCACCAGTCCACTGCGTTTGTGCGAAGTGTGAATGATTTTGGCATCACTCACAGCGATCTCGACGATTTTGTTTTAATACGAAACTTGCCCAGTGATATTCATACTTTTGCATACATTATTAAATCATTGTTAAAAGTTGTATGCGTTTTAATTTTAAATTTTTCATTTTATAATTTTACTCTTGTCTGATTGATGTTAGTATATACAGTTCAACGTGCATCTTGAAATAGTTGTCAGTGATATGAACGTATGCACGTGTAGGCCTATATGTGACCCTCCATCACAAATTGAGTCACTTGTTGCATTTTGAACATTTTGAGATCTGTATGTTTAAAAAAAAAGCACACAGCAAGCTTTTCAATGGTGCAAAATCATGAAAATATCACTACATTATATGATTTCACGTGACTTTGATGATAGACACCCTAAAAATACTTTTTTTTAATAGAAAAACGCGTTTCAAGTTTACAGACATTATTCCCATTTTTCCCCTTAGCAACCCTCATTCTAGACTCATGAAATTTGTCACAGAGATGAAGCAACCACCAGCAAATCAAATTTGGCTTTGGTTGGCAGCCTAGGGTATTCCCGTATCGATCTGTTGCAGTGGCAGCTACAAAACGTTGAAAAAATGCCTGATGTCGATTATCAATTCGCAGATGTTTTCTTGTAAATGATTTACCACCACATCCAAAAAAATCATTAAACATACTCTTACACGTTGATTTCAAACACGAAAATTACTCATACAATAAAGAAGGGACTAGAGAAGCCAAATAAACAAAAATCTCGAAGTCGACCACTACAACCCCAACCTCCTTTGTGGGCGTTTTGCACAAAATGACTCGACTGCGCAACAGACTCATTTAGCGATGGAGGGTCACATATGTACGTGTCTCTGTTAGCGCCATGTGTGTGTGTGTGTGTGTGTGTGTGTGTGGGCGTGTGTGTGCGTGCGTGCGTGCGTGCATGCGTGTCTGTGTGCATGCATGTGCATGCGTGCGTGCTTGCATGCGTGCATTGCAGTTGTACGTTAGTGTGTTGCGTGCGAGTGCTTTCCAGTTTTGATGAAAATCGCTGCACTTTAGATTTTCCACTGGAAATATTTTTAACGCTGAACTATCAAGTTGAATGTTCTTATTAACGAATCGAGCTTCTCATTCCGAAACCCTGGGGCGGGTTTCAAAATGCGAAGATCTCGGTAGATCTACGCAGATCTCGCCAATTGGGCAGTTTCATTCTTTGCTTGCTCGCGAGCCAATCGTAGACGAGCGTAGATTGAGCGAGGCAGTTTGAGCGGTGCCTAGCTAGTGAGATTCAAGATGGCGGACAGCATGAGCATCGTGTCACTAGGAGTGACGTTTTTGGACGAGTCTTCGGTTAACTTTAACTTTCTTGGTTTACGGTAAGGTTTGAGGTTATTGTGTAAATTGAACATTTTTATTACCTCTACCTATGCCCTAATAAGTGACTCCTGAGCCTAGTGCAGTCAAAGACCCTATGTACACTACCGCGCACTAGCGATTTTCCTTTACGCAAAGAGAGGTCAGAATGTAGAGTCACGTCTCTTTGCGAGAGAATTTTCAATTCGAACTTAATGCAGGATTTCTCACCGTCAACCACACATCGTGCACACAATAAAGAAAAAAATCGTAATCTACTTCAATTGTCCAGCTGAGATTGCAGCGAGGTGACAAATTAAGGCACACATGAGTCAGCGGAGAACGAAGTATCGAATATTTTCAGTGTCGAAGCGTCACAAAACATAAACCCTAGTCTCGGTCGTCGCCATCTTGGATCTTCGCTGGCCGCTGGGGTAGTTTCTTTTTTAGCTAGCTCTTACTGCGAAGCAAGATCTTGCGACCAAGATCAACTACCTATTTTGAAACCCGCCCCTGTGGATCTAGCACACAAGGCGTGGGTAGAGATAATTTTCCAAACTGTGTTAGTAGTCTCTATCCTTAAGCCTGTTCTTGATTGACAAATAAATCTTGGCTAATATTCACCAAGTCTTGGCCAATTACATATTAGCAAACATTCGGCAAAAATTCGGCAACTATTGCTCCAAGTTTTGCCAAATCTTTCGCTTCTGAATGGTTTGACGAAACCAAGCCAAGATCCCGCAAACAAGGTGCATTTGCAATATGGCATCGATCGGCATCATGCCCATACCGTAAGTGTGCAATGGCTGTAAATGTAAACGAAGCGACACATTGTTTTCCGCCTTTGAGCTCTGAGGGGATCTCACGAACATCTTAGTCCTATTGTTATTGCATTACCTGTCGTGC
>JAWQFJ010028266.1:0-2500 GCA_034096865.1 Theodoxus fluviatilis | reverse complement strand
ACAACCCATCTCAGGGTTCAGAGACTGAGACTGAGACTGAGACTGGAGTGAGGGGATCCGGTTGGTGGGGTGTTCGTCATTGGTGAAGTGGTTACCAAAGGGAAGGAATGATTTCCTGTACAGTTACATCAGCCCGGGTGTTGTGACAACGGACAGGATTGGGACGGGAGGGGGGGGGGTGGGGGGGGGGGGGGGGGGGGGGGGGGGAGGGGGGAAAAGGGGGGAGCAGTTTCGCACACACACTTATGTGCAAGAAGGAAGAAGTGTATCGAAGCCCGCTGCCGTAGGGTGTAGCGGACCATTAACAAACGCAAGTACACATTACATGTCTTTACAGGAGCGTAAGGGCCTAAATCAATGCATGAGCTCATCTGAATAAAAATTGAAATCAAACAAAAGTGATCATTAGAGAGAAGAGAATAAACATGGCAAAAGTCAAACGACAACATGCAATAGACGTGGACTTTGTGTGGATAACAAAATAGATAACCAGTAACGTGCATGACCTGTCGAAAGCTAGCGTTGTAATGCCTTACCTAGTACTAACACCCGCGTAGAAAGCTTAGGATTAAAACAAATCAGGAAACATCTACACAGTGGTCTAGAGATAGTGACTCGATTATTAATATGAAATAAAAGTTTTTTTTAATGAAACAGGCCAAATATAACATATTGAAACAGTAATATCAAGGTTCACCTTTCATTTAATCCCAGCAGTTTCCACGTCCCTAGTACATTTATGAAATGGGATTCCATTTATTTTTCACGTGGATGTATTCTCAAAGGACAACCAGAATCTCATTACTTGCACATATTAGACTGAATATTGTAAGAAGCTGAATTGTAGAGCCACGGGTCTGTCTCGTTTGTATCGGATGTCTGCAAGGCCCTGCATGGTGTCTCTTGCTGAGGATTCGCTCCGTCTCCCCAATGTAGATTCTTTGGTACTGAATATAAGGGATGGTGCATACGTGTTGGTGCATCTTCAGAAAAGCAATTCCTAGACAACAGGTGATTACCACCCTTCCCTCAGTTAAGTTCAAAACTTTCACAAACCACTAGTGCAAGAGATCAACGTCCCATGCTGTGCTGCAGGTAGCGTGGGAAGCATTTGAATCGCTGTCAGCCGCATGGGAGACAGGTGTTTCAACTAGGATGAATAATTTTGTTAAGTTGTTAGGGGGTTGGGGGGTGGGGTGGAGGGGTGAATGGAGGAAGAGTTCAGACGTAAAAGAGGGATGGGGATAGTCCAGAATTGAGGTGAGGGGGAGTAGGGGGAGGGGGGAGGGCGAGGAGAGAAAGAGGAGGGATGGGGAACGGAGAGAGGTGTTGGGAAAATTGAAGATAGAAAGGTCACAATGAAGCCACAGTTAAGCAACTGATCAATGGAGCTGATTACTCACACAGGTCAGGATTGGCGTGCTGGCTACATCGAATTCAAACACAGAGAAGAACGTTAAGAAGCGTGTTCTCGTTTCTGGAGCTATTTTTATGTATATTTGAAACAGACGAGTAGTCTGATGGCGCTTCATTCACGGTGGTGCAGATCTGGACGACACCATTCTGAACACAGAGATGTAGTATCTCTGACACAGGTTGGTCACGTGACTTCGGTTCCACATTCCAATGATTCTACCAATCAAAATTCAACATGATCAGAAGACCATTGAGAGTAAAAAGAGGCGATTCTATTTCACTCCAATTATTTATCCCGATAGATAAACATAAATTTGGTGTTCTAATAAAACTAATCTATGAGATTTCAGGAAATCATTTGAGAACTACTTTTAGCGCGAACGTGTCTATAAGGTTGTAAACTGCCTTGAGCACGTGCGATTGTGATATACAGTAGTCGCCGCTTATTAAAAACACATTGGGACCGAACAAAAGCGTTTTTAATAAGCGGCGTTTTTATTAACCGGCACTTCCCGCTTCACCAAGCCGTTGCGTTTCTTCCACCTGTTAAACCACCCATTTGTAGCTTTGAATTCGGAGCGACCAAGCTGGGAAGCAATCTGTTCCGCCTTCTGACACAGGATTGGGCCGTTTACAGGTGTGTTGCGCGCTTGGATAGAGTCGAACCACCGCTTTAAGCCATCTTCTGTCTCTTTATCCTTCCCGCAGCGCCGACGCTTCCTTTGGCCTTGACTGGAGCCCTCTGCGATATCAGCCCTAAGTTCATCTTCTTTTTTCAGTGTCTGGCACAGAAATGATGCCGACACACACAAAAATGTCAGCACCCTCCCTCAAACTTTTAGAATTTAGCTCTCGGTAGCGATCAAGCAAGTCCACTTTGTCTTTGGGTGTCATTTCTGTTCTTTTTCTTTTCTTTGGAGCTGAAGTTAAAGCCATTTTCTGATTCACTGCTTATCCAGCGAGACTAGACAGTGTTGAATTGACATCTGACGGTTTGCTGACAAGGTACGTGTAATCACTGTTCACACAAACGCTGAAGCGTCTTTAGTTGTCATCTAACGGTTTGCTGACAAGAATTCACAAC
>JAWQFJ010028265.1:0-16436 GCA_034096865.1 Theodoxus fluviatilis | reverse complement strand
CCAAAGATTATAGGTTACACAAAGATAGTTCATTAGCTCATTCTCGTGAGGGTCGAGACACGTTGCGCCCCAAGCGGACAGCACCGAAGGAAATGCCTATAGTCCGTTTCAACATTGCACTGTATTTAGTCACATGATTATAGGATTTAGTGGAGACTTCGCACAAAAATGGCCTAGCAACAGATGTGCGATGGACCTAATTCTAAAATTTCCGATAACGTCATCAACTACCAAGGTTGAAGAACGAGTGACGTCACTATTTGACCGATTTGAAGAATAATAATTTTTAACACAGAGAGAACAGGGTCACCAAACGTTGCAATCACGTCGACCCGTGCACACGTGGTTCTGCGAGTGACCTGCATTTCGATTGTTAAAAAGTAGGAGCTTTCAATACCTTTTGATGCATTCAACATACAGCTTTGATAAATTAATGCTGTTCATGGTTTACATTTTCTTTGGATGGGGTTTCTAGTGTCCCCAAATTCAGCTTTTTCTGCGCGAAGCGAGACTATGTCCACCATTTTAAATGTGCAATGTTGAAACGGACTATAGGCATCTCCCATAGTGCTGGCCGCTTGGAACGCTGCAATTTTAGCTGCTTGTAACTTCAAAGAGCAAAAGCTCGGCATGAACTATCTTTGTGTAACCTATAATCTTTGGTGCCGCCAGACTTCAGTGGTCACCCTCCTCTCGTTGTTCAAGAATTATAGTCTGACACCGGCCCTTCACCTCTTTGTTTGACCACGTGTCAACGGTCGCGTGTCTGGCTGTGTCGGATTCCCTGCGCAAAGTGAGCGCCATAGTGACAAAAGCGTTTTCTTGACGAGGGACAACTCGCGCATCGACGGACGGACGGACGGACGGACGGACGGACGGACGGACGGAGTTTTACGACCTATCAGCCTCTGTAGGCTATGTAAGGCGATTAAGCACGAGAATCCCTAGAATACATGCGCAAGTCAAGTCACGATGTCCCTATTTATTCACCTCTTACGAATTGCGTAGGGAGACGCGGTGGGTCTATTCTGACCCCCAACCCACAGGGGGAACGTGTGCATGGATGACTCTGTGCTCCCAAACCCCCGGGTTGATTCTTGCAGCACCATTTCATTCGTATTTTTGCACATGCAAGTAGGCCTACTTGGGCACTGAGCGGTATGTCGACATGAAGCAACATTTGCGACGCAGTTCTCACACACGCGTGACGAGAACGCATCAAAGGCTGTTTTGTGTGCATGCTAATAAAGAACCGAAGCGTAAGATTTATTTAACTGCGCTGAAATGAGAAGCAATTACCTGTTGAATTAAATCAACAAAATCAATGATAAGTGGTCTACGCCTTGGGAATAGTGCATAGTCAGTACCATATGTGACCCTCCATCACAAAATGAGTCAATCGTTGCATTTTGAATATTTTGATATCTGTATGGTTTGAAAAAGAGCACACAACAAGCTTCTCAATGGTGCAATAATCATGAACATATGACTACCCTACACGATTTCACATGACTTTGAATTCACTCGACAGTGGAATATTCCAAAATCGTGACTGGTGATGACAGCATCGTACATTATATCCAGGGAGCATGTGCAGAGGATAACACTGAAACCAATGTTTGAGATGATGAAGTAGACATGTCATTGTAGAGGGTGAAAAAGATGCTATGAACAGCACACGACAAGTGCGTCATTTTAGCTTGGGGATTAATTGCCTAACAGTCTGGCTTGTGTTTCTGCAGTACAGATTCAGAACTAAAGCACTGAAGACAGTGAAAACAAAAGTGCTTTTTAGCTTTATGTTTTTTGTTTGATTAAACATAACGCTGATAAAGTCTGTAATTAAAACATAATGGTTGTTGTAGAGCAATTGTGACCCTCCATCACAAAATGAGTCAATCGTTGCATTTTGAACATTTTGATATCTGTATGTTTTGAAAAAGAGCACACAACAAGCTTCTCAATGGTGCAATAATCATGAACATATGACTACCCTACACGATTTAACATGACTTTGAAGATCGACACCCTAAAAATACGCTTTTTGATAAAAACGCGTTTTAAGTTTACATACATTATTCCCCCTTTTTCCCTAGCAACCCTTATTCTAGACTCATGCAATTTGCCACAGAGATGAAGCAGTGGTTTTTGGCTTTGGTTGGCAGTCTAGGGTATTCCCCCGTCGATCTGCTGCAGTGGTGGCTACGAAACTTTGAGAAATAGCTTGATGTTGACGATCGGTTCGCGGACGTTTTCTTGTAAATGATTTACCACCACACCCAAAAATCATCATAAAGAATACTCTTACATGTTGATTGCAAACACGAAACGTACTCATACAATGAAGAAGGAACGTTACGCTCCAGCGACGTTGTGTCTTTTGCCGAGTCAGGTCGTATTTCTCCCCATGTTGCAGTTGTGCACAATTCTTTTGATCACGAGTGTGTGTGTGTGGGTGTTTGTGTGTGTGTGTGTGTGTGTGTATGTGTGTGTATGTGTGTGTGTATGTGTGTGTATGTGTGTGTGTATGTGTGTGTGTGTGTGTGTGTGTGTGTGTGTGTATGTGTGTGTATGTGTGTGTGTGTGCATGTGTGTGTGTATGTGTGTGCATGTGTGTGTATGTGTGTGTATGTGTGTGTATGTGTGTGTGTGTATGTGTGTGTGTGTGTGTGTTTTCTTGTTGTTGTCGCTGCTGTCGTCGTCGTTTTTTACAGCAACGGTTAGTTTTGCACTCATATGAAGAGCAGGTGTGCACTTCCTTTGACGAAGGGCAACTTTGATTCAGGCCATGCATCTCTGCCAACAGCACTTAGACTAATCCGGCACTGCCAAATCTTGGTAGTGAAACTTGACGTACTGCTAAACTGTCGTGTCTTTGGGTCACTAAGACTGACAGAAACTCCAAGGCACACATTCACAGAAAAATAAACGTTCAAATAATCAATGCACTCACACAGAGGTATGTGTTCACGCTCACAAGCATGTATGGATAGTAATGCACGCACATGCACAGTCTCGCATGCACCCTCAGACGTGCACATTCCCAGCATGCACACGCGCGCGTGCGCACACACGGATACACACACACGCACACACACACGCATGCACGCACGCACTTACACACACACACACACGCCCACACACATGCGCAAGCATGCCTGCACTCATGCATCTTAAAAAGGTGGATAAGAGTGGCAAACTGCTTGACTTCTCGAAGATTTATGGAAAATTCAAGATTCAAAATGAAACTGTGACAGATTATAGATATACGCAGTGTACTCAGTTTGCTTTTTCATGTGGTAATGATGATTGTAGTAGTCGTGGTGGTTATTACAGTGATGATCGTGGTGAGAAAAAAATGGCATCGACGTTGATGATGAAGTCTCGGACAATGGCAAAGTACCTAAACTACAGTTGCGTATGCCCCAAACTCTCGATCCCCATCCTCCACTCGAGGTCACTCACCTGGCACAGCCAGGACGACGATAGCGAGCCACGGGAAGGGGCTCATGTCTGACCAGCAGACAGCAGCTCCGAGTTCTAGTCGAAATTCAAGTCTTCTGAAGTCTCGCGTCTCCTCGATTTTATCAAACCGCCGCCTTCCCCTTTCTTCCCCCTCCCCCTCCCCTTCCCCCCTTTTCCTCCTCTATCATGTAGTCTTCTTTTCATCCCAAGCTCTGTCATTAAACGTTTTCTCTCCCATCACCCCCCTTCCCTTTTCATTCACGTCCCCTTTTCCCCTTCTGAATGCAATATTCCTTTGTTACCTCCTGTCACCCCCACCGCCACTGACTTCTTTGTGCGGTAGTCCTGAGGCTACAGTCTGACTGCGCCTCATCCATCAAAGTCCCAAGAAGCGCTATAATCCCTCTCGGTCTATTTCACGCAGGACGTCGGGGCGTCTGATCCTAGATGTCCTTCCGAGGCTATTCATCGGTCGTCCTGACGTCCAGGTGGCTTCGGTTCCAATGCAGTGCCGCTCCAGGTGGCTTCGGTTCCAATGCAGTGCCGCTCCAGGTGGCTTCGGTTCCAATGCAGTGCCGCTACCTTGACTCAGTCATTTGTTCTCTGCCATGAATCAAAATTCAGACTACATCCATGTGTAGTGCAGCTTCCTTGATTCCCCTTCGGACGATTTGATTTGTGGCAAAGTGAAGACACCAACCATGTATTTCAGTGTCGTACACTTTCCTTGGTTCAGCTCACACGACAATAGTTGTGGTCACGGTAATCCGACAGACCTTTATTTCCTGCCCATCCTAAACTTATTTCCCGATCATAAAACTGGGGGAGAAAAAGAACAAATCTAGGTAAACAACAAGCTGCGCACTGTTCCATCTTCTCTATGAGTACTTGTTGAGCATTAAAAAGCATTTTCAACGAAAGAAACATTTTGATTTCTGTTAGATAAAGCTACATGTATACACAACATTTCTTAAAACATACATATATACACAGACATAAACGTGCGTAGTCTTAATTAGGACTCTCTTTTTTAATTAAAAGTCAGCCGTACCTTCAAACTCACTCCCCCCGCTCTCCCCCCCCCCCCTTTTTGGCAGTGTTCCCTACAACAACTATAATGTTTTGGCATTATGAAACTGTTTTGTTGAGGCAACGCCAGGGCCACGGTCATATGTTTCAAAACTCAATGTACAGCAGCTACCTCAGATCGTGGAGAAGCCTGTGAGGGATCTCAGATCTTCGGCGCAGTCATTACTCCATGTGTCACGCTACAACACCAAGAGATCTGGGGGGAGAGCATTCTCTTATGCTGGACCAAAACTCTGGAACGATATCCCAGACAGACAGAGGAAATCTCCTTCAATACAGACTTTCAAGTCACAGCTAAAAACTCTTTTATTCAAAGGGTGAACGTGTTGAGCGCCTCGAGCATGCCTTTGGGTGTGAGATTGGCGCTATATAAGAGCCAAAATACATACATACATACATACTAGCCATGTATCAATGTCCAGACCACGGCAATGTGTTCCAATCCCGTGCACCTACCGTGGCACGACCATAGCCATGTGTTCCTATGTGATGCACCTACCTTGGCACGACCATAGNNGTGTTCCTATGTGATGCACCTACCTTGGCACGACCATAGTCACGTGTTCCTATGTGATGCACCTACCTTGGCACGACCATAGTCACGTGTTCCTATGTGATGCACCTACCGTGGCACGACCATAGCCATGTGTTCCTATGTGATGCACCTACCTTGGCACGACCATAGCCATGTGTTCCTATGTGATGCACCTACCTTGGCACGACCATAGCCACGTGTTCCTATGTGATGCACCTACCTTGGCACGACCATAGCCACGTGTTCCTATGTGATGCTCCTACCTTGGCACGACCATAGCCATGTGTTCCTATGTGATGCACCTACCTTGGCACGACCATAGCCACGTGTTCCTATGTGATGCACCTACCTTGGCACGACCATAGTCACGTGTTCCTATGTGATGCACCTACCTTGGCACGACCATAGCCATGTGTTCCTATGTGATGCACCTACCTTGGCACGACCATAGCCATGTGTTCCTATGTGATGCACCTACCTTGGCACGACCATAGCCACGTGTTCCTATGTGATGCACCTACCTTGGCACGACCATAGTCACGTGTTCCTATGTGATGCACCTACCTTGGCACGACCATAGCCATGTGTTCCTATGTGATGCACCTACCTTGGCACGACCATAGCCATGTGTTCCTATGTGATGCACCTACCTTGGCACGACCATAGCCACGTGTTCCTATGTGATGCACCTACCTTGGCACGACCATAGCCATGTGTTCCTATGTGATGCACCTACCTTGGCACGACCATAGCCATGTGTTCCTATGTGATGCACCTACCTTGGCACGACCATAGCCACGTGTTCCTATGTGATGCACCTACCTTGGCACGACCATAGCCACGTGTTCCTATGTGATGCACCTACCTTGGCACGACCATAGCCATGTGTTCCTATGTGATGCACCTACCTTGGCACGACCATAGCCATGTGTTCCTATGTGATGCACCTACCTTGGCACGACCATAGCCATGTGTTCCTATGTGATGCACCTACCTTGGCACGACCATAGCCACGTGTTCCTATGTGATGCACCTACCTTGGCACGACCATAGCCATGTGTTCCTATGTGATGCACCTACCTTGGCACGACCATAGCCATGTGTTCCTATGTGATGCACCTACCTTGGCACGACCATAGCCATGTGTTCCTATGTGATGCACCTACCTTGGCACGACCATAGCCACGTGTTCCTATGTGATGCACCTACCTTGGCACGACCATAGCCATGTGTTCCTATGTGATGCACCTACCTTGGCACGACCATAGCCATGTGTTCCTATGTGATGCACCTACCTTGGCACGACCATAGCCACGTGTTCCTATGTGATGCACCTACCTTGGCACGACCATAGCCACGTGTTCCTATGTGATGCACCTACCTTGGCACGACCATAGCCACGTGTTCCTATGTGATGCACCTACCTTGGCACGACCATAGCCATGTGTTCCTATGTGATGCACCTACCTTGGCACGACCATAGCCACGTGTTCCTATGTGATGCACCTACCTTGGCACGACCATAGCCACGTGTTCCTATGTGATGCACCTACCTTGGCACGACCATAGCCATGTGTTCCTATGTGATGCACCTACCTTGGCACGACCATAGCCATGTGTTCCTATGTGATGCACCTACCTTGGCACGACCATAGCCACGTGTTCCTATGTGATGCACCTACCTTGGCACGACCATAGCCACGTGTTCCTATGTGATGCACCTACCTTGGCACGACCATAGCCACGTGTTCCTATGTGATGCACCTACCTTGGCACGACCATAGCCATGTGTTCCTATGTGATGCACCTACCTTGGCACGACCATAGCCACGTGTTCCTATGTGATGCACCTACCTTGGCACGACCATAGCCACGTGTTCCTATGTGATGCACCTACCTTGGCACGACCATAGCCATGTGTTCCTATGTGATGCACCTACCTTGGCACGACCATAGCCATGTGTTCCTATGTGATGCACCTACCTTGGCACGACCATAGCCACGTGTTCCTATGTGATGCACCTACCTTGGCACGACCATAGCCACGTGTTCCTATGTGATGCACCTACCTTGGCACGACCATAGCCATGTGTTCCTATGTGATGCACCTACCTTGGCACGACCATAGCCATGTGTTCCTATGTGATGCACCTACCTTGGCACGACCATAGCCATGTGTTCCTATGTGATGCACCTACCTTGGCACGACCATAGCCATGTGTTCCTATGTGATGCACCTACCTTGGCACGACCATAGCCATGTGTTCCTATGTGATGCACCTACCTTGGCACGACCATAGCCACGTGTTCCTATGTGATGCACCTACCTTGGCACGACCATAGTCACGTGTTCCTATGTGATGCACCTACCTTGGCACGACCATAGCCATGTGTTCCTATGTGATGCACCTACCTTGGCACGACCATAGCCATGTGTTCCTATGTGATGCACCTACCTTGGCACGACCATAGCCACGTGTTCCTATGTGATGCACCTACCTTGGCACGACCATAGCCACGTGTTCCTATGTGATGCACCTACCTTGGCACGACCATAGCCATGTGTTCCTATGTGATGCACCTACCTTGGCACGACCATAGCCATGTGTTCCTATGTGATGCACCTACCTTGGCACGACCATAGCCATGTGTTCCTATGTGATGCACCTACCTTGGCACGACCATAGCCATGTGTTCCTATGTGATGCACCTACCTTGGCACGACCATAGCCATGTGTTCCTATGTGATGCACCTACCTTGGCACGACCATAGCCATGTGTTCCTATGTGATGCACCTACCTTGGCACGACCATAGCCACGTGTTCCTATGTGATGCACCTACCTTGGCACGACCATAGCCACGTGTTCCTATGTGATGCACCTACCTTGGCACGACCATAGCCATGTGTTCCTATGTGATGCACCTACCTTGGCACGACCATAGCCATGTGTTCCTATGTGATGCACCTACCTTGGCACGACCATAGTCACGTGTTCCTATGTGATGCACCTACCTTGGCACGACCATAGCCACGTGTTCCTATGTGATGCACCTACCTTGGCACGACCATAGCCATGTGTTCCTATGTGATGCACCTACCTTGGCACGACCATAGCCATGTGTTCCTATGTGATGCACCTACCTTGGCACGACCATAGCCACGTGTTCCTATGTGATGCACCTACCTTGGCACGACCATAGCCACGTGTTCCTATGTGATGCACCTACCTTGGCACGACCATAGCCATGTGTTCCTATGTGATGCACCTACCTTGGCACGACCATAGCCATGTGTTCCTATGTGATGCACCTACCTTGGCACGACCATAGCCACGTGTTCCTATGTGATGCACCTACCTTGGCACGACCATAGCCATGTGTTCCTATGTGATGCACCTACCTTGGCACGACCATAGCCATGTGTTCCTATGTGATGCACCTACCTTGGCACGACCATAGCCACGTGTTCCTATGTGATGCACCTACCTTGGCACGACCATAGTCACGTGTTCCTATGTGATGCACCTACCTTGGCACGACCATAGCCACGTGTTCCTATGTGATGCACCTACCTTGGCACGACCATAGCCACGTGTTCCTATGTGATGCACCTACCTTGGCACGACCATAGCCACGTGTTCCTATGTGATGCACCTACCTTGGCACGACCATAGCCACGTGTTCCTATGTGATGCACCTACCTTGGCACGACCATAGCCACGTGTTCCTATGTGATGCACCTACCTTGGCACGACCATAGCCATGTGTTCCTATGTGATGCACCTACCTTGGCACGACCATAGCCATGTGTTCCTATGTGATGCACCTACCTTGGCACGACCATAGCCACGTGTTCCTATGTGATGCACCTACCTTGGCACGACCATAGCCACGTGTTCCTATGTGATGCACCTACCTTGGCACGACCATAGCCACGTGTTCCTATGTGATGCACCTACCTTGGCACGACCATAGCCACGTGTTCCTATGTGATGCACCTACCTTGGCACGACCATAGCCACGTGTTCCTATGTGATGCACCTACCTTGGCACGACCATAGCCATGTGTTCCTATGTGATGCTCCTACCTTGGCACGACCATAGCCATGTGTTCCTATGTGATGCACCTACCTTGGCACGACCATAACCACGTGTTCCTATGTGATGCTCCTACCTTGGCACGACCATAGTCACGTGTTCCTATGTGATGCACCTACCTTGGCACGACCATAGCCACGTGTTCCTATGTGATGCACCTACCTTGGCACGACCATAGCCACGTGTTCCTATGTGATGCACCTACCTTGGCACGACCATAGCCACGTGTTCCTATGTGATGCACCTACCTTGGCACGACCATAACCACGTGTTCCTATGTGATGCACCTACCTTGGCACGACCATAGCCACGTGTTCCTATGTGATGCACCTACCTTGGCACGACCATAGCCATGTGTTCCTATGTGATGCTCCTACCTTGGCGCGACCATAGCCATGTGTTCCTATGTGATGCACCTACCTTGGCACGACCATAACCACGTGTTCCTATGTGATGCTCCTACCTTGGCACGACCATAGTCACGTGTTCCTATGTGATGCACCAACCTTGGCACGACCTTAGTCACGTGTTCCTATGTGATGCACCTACCTTGGCACGACCATAGCCATGTGTTCCTATGTGATGCACCTACCTTGGCACGACCATAGCCACGTGTTCCTATGTGATGCACCTACCGTGGCACGACCATAGCCACGTGTTCCTATGTGATGCACCTACCTTGGCACGACCATAGCCACGTGTTCCTATGTGATGCACCTACCTTGGCACGACCATAGCCACGTGTTCCTATGTGATGCACCTACCTTGGCACGACCATAGCCACGTGTTCCTATGTGATGCACCTACCTTGGCACGACCATAGCCATGTGTTCCTATGTGATGCTCCTACCTTGGCACGACCATAGCCATGTGTTCCTATGTGATGCACCTACCTTGGCACGACCATAGCCACGTGTTCCTATGTGATGCTCCTACCTTGGCACGACCATAGTCACGTGTTCCTATGTGATGCACCAACCTTGGCACGACCTTAGTCACGTGTTCCTATGTGATGCACCTACCTTGGCACGACCATAGCCATGTGTTCCTATGTGATGCACCTACCTTGGCACGACCATAGTCACGTGTTCCTATGTGATGCACCTACCTTGGCACGACCATAGCCATGTGTTCCTATGTGATGCACCTACCTTGGCACGACCATAGTCACGTGTTCCTATGTGATGCACCTACCTTGGCACGACCATAGCCACGTGTTCCTATGTGATGCACCTACCTTGGCACGACCTTAGTCACGTGTTCCTATGTGATGCACCTACCTTGGCACGACCTTAGTCACGTGTTCCTATGTGATGCACCTACCTTGGCACGACCATAGTCACGTGTTCCTATGTGATGCACCAACCTTGGCACGACCATAGTCACGTGTTCCTATGTGATGCACCTACCTTGGCACGACCATAGCCACGTGTTCCTATGTGATGCACCTACCTTGGCACGACCATAGCCACGTGTTCCTATGTGATGCACCTACCTTGGCACGACCATAGTCACGTGTTCCTATGTGATGCGCCTACCTTGGCACGACCATAGTCACGTGTTCCTATGTGATGCACCTACCTTGGCACGACCATAGCCATGTGTTCCTATGTGATGCACCTACCTTGGCACGACCATAGCCATGTGTTCCTATGTGATGCACCTACCTTGGCACGACCATAGCCACGTGTTTCTATGTGATGCACCTACCTTGGCACGACCATAGCCATGTGTTCCTATGTGATGCACCTACCTTGGCACGACCATAGTCACGTGTTCCTATGTGATGCACCTACCTTGGCACGATTATAGTCACGTGTTCCTATGTGATGCACCTACCTTGGCACGACCATAGTCACGTGTTCCTATGTGATGCACCTACCTTGGCACGATTATAGTCACGTGTTCCTATGTGATGCACCTACCTTGGCACGACCATAGCCATGTGTTCCTATGTGATGCGCCTACCTTGGCACGACCATAGCCATGTGTTCCTATGTGATGCACCAACCTTGGCACGACCATAGCCATGTGTTCCTATGTGATGCACCTACCTTGGCACGACCATAGTCACGTGTTCCTATGTGATGCACCTACCTTGGCACGACCTTAGTCACGTGTTCCTATGTGATGCACCTACCTTGGCACGACCATAGTCACGTGTTCCTATGTGATGCACCTACCTTGGCACGACCATAGTCACGTGTTCCTATGTGATGCACCTACCTTGGCACGACCATAGTCACGTGTTCCTATGTGATGCACCTACCTTGGCACGATTATAGCCATGTGTCCCTATGTGATGCACCTACCTTGGCACGACCATAGCCACGTGTTCCTATGTGATGCTCCTACCTTGGCACGACCATAGCCATGTGTTCCTATGTGATGCACCTACCTTGGCACGACCTTAGTCACGTGTTCCTATGTGATGCACCTACCTTGGCACGACCATAGTCACGTGTTCCTATGTGATGCTCCTACCTTGGCACGACCATAGCCACGTGTTCCTATGTGATGCACCTACCTTGGCACGACCATAGTCACGAGTTTCTATGTGATGCACCTACCTTGGCACGATTATAGCCATGTGTCCCTATGTGATGCACCTACCTTGGCACGACCATAACCACGTGTTCCTATGTGATGCTCCTACCTTGGCACGACCATAGCCATGTGTTCCTATGTGATGCACCTACCTTGGCACGACCATAGCCATGTGTTCCTATGTGATGCACCTACCTTGGCACGATTATAGTCACGTGTTCCTATGTGATGCACCTACCTTGGCACGATTATAGCCACGTGTTCCTATGTGATCCACCTACCTTGGTCCAGGGAGATGAATTGCTGTGTAGCAAAGTCCAAACGCAATCTTTTACTTCACGCTGGTGTGTGGTGATTATTTCTCAACGACAGAGCACAGCAAGGTTTCTTGTGAAAGTGGGTCGTATTATAAAGACAAAAGCGAATAAAAGAGATAAAACCCCAAAGTTTCGACTAAAACGTCGTTCTCAGGTGAAGTGTATAGAAGGAACCAACGAGGTTGGCTGAATAGGAGAACGCTAGTGTGATGAGCAAAGTCAATCGTCATGATGAGTGTAATGTAACAAAGTGTCCACATTTACGGGTGTAGAAAATCAAACTTGAAAGGCGCTAAAAGAATCAAAGCTTCATATGTCACAATAAAATCTTATGATGTCGAGTAAAAGTTTGTATCAACTAGACTTCTCATAGTGTTTGCTTTAAAAGGTAAAGGTAAAGGTGTGGTTTTTTATAGCGACTTACACCCTTTGTCTGGGTCTCAAACCGCTTACACTTTACCCCCTGATCACTGGGCATATTCATCAATCCTCACTGGTACCTCACAACAAACATAGTGACAGACATTTAAGATGCACACAGTCAGGTACCAGCACCAACTCTGCTCCCTGGGGAGTATTCCAACCCGATGCTGGCGCTTGGCCGCATACAAGGGTTAGTCGCACAACGTTTAGAATCATGATAGCATGTCTATGTGCTGTATACATTGATTTGTGATGAAATCGTGAAAACATGATTTCTTAACAGTATTGACGTGATTGCTTGAAGTAATGATAACATAAAAAAGGTTATTTGGCTTTAACTACACAAATTGGTCAAATACACGTGAAAGGTTTACTTGAAATGATATTCCAAAAAAGTGTGCTGATCAAGTATGCTCTCTCTTGACATTCTGTACGATCTGTAATACTCTGCAAGGGTGTTTGAAACCTTTGATGAACGCATTTTTGGACACAGGTGCTCCGACAAGTACAAAACGCGACTGCATTTCTTTCATTAATCATAAATTTTACTAAATGGTTGCTCTGGTGACGATGTACTTTTTGTCGCACATCCTCTCTCTCTCTCTCTCTCTCTCTCTCTCTCTCTCTCTCTCTCTCTTTCTGTCCGTCCGTCAGTTCGTCCGTCCGTCCGTCTGTCTGTCTGTCTGTCTGTCTGTCTGTCTGTCTGTCTGTCTGTCTGTCTGTCTGTCTGTCTGTCTGTCTGTCTGTCTGTCTGTTTGCCTAACTGTCTGTCTGTCTGTGTGTCTGTCTGTCTGTCTGTCGGTCTGTCTGTCTGTCTGTCTGTCTGTCTGTCTGTCTGTCTGTCTGCCTGCCTGTCTGTCTGTCTGTCTGTCTGTATGTCTGTCTGTCTGTCTGTATGTGTGTGTGTGTCTGTCTGTGTGTATGTATGTATGTATGTATGTCGGTGTGTCTGTCTGTCTGTCTGTCTGTCTGTCTGTGTTTTTGACTGTCTGTGTGTCTGTCTGTCTGTCCGTCTGTCTGTCTGTCTGTTTGTCTGTGTTTGTGTCTTCGTGTCTGTTTGTGTGTCTGTGTTACTGTCTGTATGTCGGTGTGCCTGTCTGTATGTCTTTCTGTGTGTATGAGTCTGTGTGTCTGTCTGTCTGCCCGTCTGTCTGCCTGTCTGACTGTGTGAGTGTCTGTGTGTATGTGTGTCTGTGTGTCTGTCTGTCTGTCTGTGTGTCTGTCTGTCTGTATGTCTGTGTGTCTGTCTGTCTGTCTGTCTGTCTGTCTGCTG
This sequence comes from Theodoxus fluviatilis, assembly GCA_034096865.1. NCBI lineage: Eukaryota > Metazoa > Mollusca > Gastropoda > Cycloneritida > Neritidae > Theodoxus > Theodoxus fluviatilis. Next base: position 2,687 of record JAWQFJ010028265.1, on the reverse strand, counting down.
ACACTGTTAACACATAAACCCACGGAAGCACGTGCGATACACACATGTTCTCGCATGCACACAAATACACTGTTCTTTGAAGCTGTGATCTACTTAGGCTGTTTTTACGCCGACTTCTAGTATGTTTCGACTTGCTGTGAGTTATTTTGGGACTAAAAGCAAGTATCCGAAGTTCTACGCTGAAACTGTTGGAGAGAGCGATGCTGGCGACACCGGTGGCCGTAGGCTGCGATCCCACACCAATCCTCGCGGAAGGACTCGCTAGGGGGGTGGCCAAGGCCTCAGAGACAACAGCCCCGCAAGAACAGGTATTCCCTCCAGAACTCTTGTATTGGACTTAGTTAATTTTTTGTGGTGGAATATGGAGGGCTTAATGAGCAAATTTGATGACCCGGACTTTTGCCATTACTTAGATGATTTTTCTGTTGTTTGTTTGGGAGAAACCTTTGTGGAAAGTATGGATTTATCACAGTCTCTCTCCTCCTTCGATAAGTATATTGCTCCCGCGGTGAAGATGTCTGCGCGAGGGAGAAGGTCCGGTGGGCTATTATGTCTCATTAAAAAGAATTTGAGTCCCTACTTTCACCTCAGTGAATGTTCCTACGATAACATTCTAATATTTCGCGTAGACAAGACTGTGTTTAGGTCTGAAAGAGACGTTGTTGTCCTTTTCGTTTATGCTCCGCCATCTGGTTCACCTTACTATGATGTTATTAATGAGACGGACGGTATAATATTGCTGCAGAATTGCCTTTCTGATGTAAGTTGCATGCATGATGACTGTAGTCTTCTCCTGTGCGGTGACTTGAATGCGAGGACTTCAAAATGGAATACATCTAGTAACAGCATTTTCGATGTTAGAAATGAAATGTTCTATGAATATCTCCTATCGCAGGATAGTGAATGATTATGGTGTCGCCTTATTGTCTTTGTGTGCTGCCTTTGACCCTTGTATCTTGAATGGTTACTTGAAGGAAAGGGAATCTGACAAATTTACATTTGTTTCGCCCAACGGCAGCAGTGTCATTGACTACATAATTTCATCGAGAGATCTATTATCATTGTTTAAAAATCTGTCTGTGAGAGAATCTGTCATTTCCCCCGCATATGTGCTTGGAGCTGTCGCTCAGAGAATTTGACCATACTGCAAAAGTGGATGAATGTACTAGTGGTCTGATTTCTTACACGAAAATAATTTGGGACGAGAATGCAGGCTTGTAAGAGAAGCTGATTTTAAAAAAAGAGAACAATAGTGTATAATAGGAAATTTAGATATTGTAGAGGATGGTATGATAGAACCTGTAGGGAGGCAAAGAAGAATGCTCGAAAAAAACTAAGACACTTTTTACATAGGAACACAGAAGAGAACAGGGCAGCTTACATTACATCTAGGAATGAATATAAACAATTAATTAGAAAGACAAGGTCTGCGTATGGGCGTTCCATGCGTGAAATGTTGGCTAGCAGTGTCCATGACTCCCAGAGATTCTGGAAAAAGTTAAGAAGCTTAATGTGAGATCCAGTGCGATTAAAATTTCTCCGGAGATGTGGCATGATGATTTAAAAAACCTCTTTTCTTCTCCGAACTCTGTCTCAGACGACTACATTAATTTGTCACATTATCTTCCAAGCTGCAATGACACTAACGGTGTACTTGACTCTCTAATATCTGAGGAAGAGGTTTTGGTTGCTTTGTCTCGTATGAAGAAAGGGAAGGCGGCAGGGACTGATTTGATCATAGGAGACATGCTACGGAGTGCAAGTCATTTCCTTCTACCTTTCCTGCTACGATTGTTCAACGAAATTTTTGCGTCAGGGGTATTTCCTCAGCTTTGGTCGGAGTCAATTATTCATTCTGTGCACAAGAGTGGAGACTTTGACTCTCCCGATAACTATCGAGGAATAGCTCTAACCAGTATACTTAGTAAGGTGTTTGTCCATATTTTGAACAAAAGGTTGCTTTCTTGGGTTGAAATGAATGGCTTACAAAGAGAGGAGCGGGCTGGCTTTCGGTGTGGCTACTCCACCATAGACAATTTTTTTTGTATGGCATTGTGCAGAAATGTCTTAGCAGACAAAGAAAATTCTATGTATGTTTTGTTGATTTTAGAAAAGCCTTCGATGCAGTCGAACGTCATGTTTTGTGGGACATTCTACAAAGAAATGGGGTTCAAGGGAGATTACTCAAAATTCTCAGAGCAATGTACGACTCGGTACAATACTGCGTACGCGGCACTCAGGGACAGTCCCAGTTCTTCGAAAGTTTAGTGGGACGGAAGCAGGGATGCAAAATCAGTCCTCTTTTGTTCTCAATTATGGCCAATGAGTTAATAGAGAAAGTTTCTGTTAATGCAAAACACGGTGTACAGCTCATGCCAAATACACCCAGCTTGAGTATACTTCTGTTTGCGGACGATGTCGCGGTCTTTTCAGATACTGCAATGGGTCTACAAACCAGCTTAACTGTTTAAAGAATGCGTCTAACACGTTAGGCCTGACAATAAATACTGCTAAGACAAATGTTGTTATATTTCTGTCAGGGGGTTACATAGCTTTCCATGAGAAATGGTACCTTGGTGAAGAAGAAATCAAAATAACAAATGCATACAAATATCTGGGTGTTAAGTTTACTCCTAAACTTTGTGTTCGTAACACTCAGAAGGATCTGGCCTGTAGAGCTAAAGCTG
>JAWQFJ010028264.1:39038-50276 GCA_034096865.1 Theodoxus fluviatilis | reverse complement strand
CCAGACTTGGGGAGGCAGGAAAGTACAGACAACACTCGTGGTCACTTGAGTCTCCGACACGGGTTGACATCGTCCACTTGGAATAGGAACCGGTCTTGACAACAGCAGAGATCTGATAGTGCGATCCCAAACATTTGCCAATAGGTGGGGAAACTCATATTCAAAACGCTGCCACAATCTGCTCTTTTCATGTGGCAGCGTTGAAATTGGTCACTACAAAGTTTGGTTTGTTTCAAAACTCCAATCGTCCCCCCAATACTTCAAGTAACCCCTAGGAGCCCTGTGGTGCTAAATAATCTACCAATATTAATCCATTTTCTTTGGTTAAAGTGTCTGGCTCTGTAATCTGAAAAGTATTAAAACCCCAACCACCATCGCTCTGGATATGTTTCACCTGGAGTGACAAATGTGTGTTTGGTGGCTGCATTGTCAGCTTACGTGAGACTATATCACTGTGATATGCACAGTGCCACGTCAGTAATATGGTTGTGTGTGTGTGTGTGTGTGTGTGTGTGTGTGTGTGTGTGTGTGTGTGTGTGTGTGTGTGTGTGTGTTTATTTGCATCAAATGCACAATGTGCAAGAAATAAAGTAAAGCAGGCGGGCCTAGATGAACTCTCAATGGATTGTAATGACGTGAATCAAAAAGAAAATGAGGTGTCAACAGAGCGTGGTGGAAACTTAACAAAAATAAAATATAAATAAATTACAGAGTTTATTCAACTGACTGACTAGACCGCAAATGAACAACGAGAAAACCAATATAATGTATACGAACAAAGAACTCATATTCAGCTGATGGGTGTGAGGGAATAATAAGTCCTGGATTACAGGAACACAGGGGTAAAGATGCTTCTTATTTAGTTATTTTTTCTTCCCGCATCTGGAATGTCTCAAACAATGATCGGAAAGTTGAACATGAATCAAGGACATCCACTTTGCAACCAGCTTGTAGCTAGTACAGACACATGCTTCACCTACACATCCTTGCTTTATCTGAAGAGAGTCGAGGTGTGGGAGAGCCCCAGTCTTCTGTCTCAGAATGGGATGGCCCAAGCTCACTATATAGGTGCGACACCAGCCATCATCATCCCCATGATGTCCTCCTCCCTCTCCTCGCCCTCTCCTTTTGCCACGGGGGACAGTTTAGCTACCAATAGGCTCTGTGGCGGTGTGCACAGCGGAGTGGTCGGTAAAGTGCGTGTACATTAATGTTTTTGTCGAGGTAAACGAGGTCGATGTGTCAGGTACTGTCGGGGAAACGATATGTTTACAGAAAAGGAGACAAGATGGTCAGCAGAAAACAAAATGGTGGAGATATCCGAAGTGTAAAGCTGCGAGAAGGGGAGCTAAGTGGAGAAGACTGTTTATCATCCACATCACAATCAGAAGTATGTGTTTCGTCTTGAAGCATGATCAGATCAATTAAAGTAAACATACATTTATGTTTTCAAAAAATTTCAAAATTGAGTGTTTTCTGTCAAAATTCGCAAATTCAACCGCAAGTTTTTTTAACCAAGAAGTAATTAGATAATTAAAGAAATTTAAGTCAAGTAAAATATAAATTGTTGGGTTCAATGTATAGTTCTGTCCTAGTTGATGAACATAAAAAGACAGAAAGATACCAGAGCGAAGACTAACTGGGACGAAAGACATTGTTTGGTACCGGCTGGATGAAGAAGTAATGTAGAAAAAGTAGATTTAAACCTCGTATAACCTGGACTGTAGCTCTACCTATACAGATTATGACAAACGTACTTCACAAACACAGAGTACCATGATTCCGTTTTGTGCAACAGATCTCACACCGTTTTAGACGGTCGGAAAATACACCTGGAAACTTTAAATGGTATTGACATAACATTCTCGAATGTATCAGCTATGAGTGTTTCTTTCAGGTTTTTTCTCCTGCAAACATATTTCATGTAAAGTTCCTCATTATGCGTTATGATTATAACAATATTGTCTGTAAAAAATTAAAAATGAAAATCCTGAAAGTAAATCACATACAGTGTAGCATATGTACATGTAAACTGACATGGATGTATGCAGTAAAGAAAAGTAGTGCAGTATATGGACATGCATAACCATATAGATGTACGTGCATGTGGTGCAAGGCAGACAAACACATGGCTATGGACCTACGGCTGCGAGCAACACTCACATGAAAAGTCTTCTTTGCTTCAAGCTTCCTCTGCTGTCTTGAGGAGGGGACAGAGGATGGACAGTGCCGCGCAAAGCATTTACAGGTAGATTTATTGTATTTTTATATAGTTGTCTTGCGCATTTTCTCATACTCCTTCGGGTCAGTTTAATGTGGCGTCCATTAGCCAACATCGGAACTACTGAGCCAAATAAAATAACACCACGGATGATGAATGTAGTTCCTGGTGAATTAAAAAAGGGACAAAGCACCCATAGAAGTATTTTCTGAAAACATGCTAAAAGAGTACAAGCAAGACTAAGGGAACAGACGTGTTTTGATCACAAGAGACGGGCAGTTGACATCGAACATAATCTCGCATGCCGCTGCATCTTCAATAAATCTTCGTGTTTAAAGTGAACGGTTATGGGCGCTCAAATTTTAGGGAACGAGTGTCAAGAAAGTCGAGAGGGACGCTCGAGTGAGGAGGGGAAGGGAACGGGGAAAGCAGCTAAGCATTGATTTGCTATAATGGCCAGAGTGCCCAGACCATTACGAAGACAAAACAGCAACGTTAAATCTGACAGGAAGCGTTCCTGTGAAGACCTACAGCCGGGCGTCCCTAGGCCTGGCCCCATCAGTCTCCAAGTGAAGCGGACCAGGTCGATGTGCCTCCCTGACGCTGTTTACTTACGCCAGCCCGCACTTGCACTTTCCAGTCAACACGCTTCATGTGACGTCAGGAGAAGCATTCGTTATCTGGACGATCAAGATGGCAAAGCCGAAAACCTCACTAGGAATGTTTTCGTCCATTAGGCGAAATATCAAGAGACGCACAGGTTTGATTATTCAATGAAGACGTCTAAGTGAAGGAGGTAGTCCCTGGTGAACCCGGTTTCTGTGTGTACGCTAAAATGTTTTACATTGCAGACCAAACACAAAATAATGTACAGACTGGGGGAGGCAGGAACGTACAGACAACCCTCGTGGTCACTTGAATCTCCAACACGGGTGGACATCGTCCACTTGGAAGAGGAACCGGCCTTGACAACAGCAGAGATCTGATAGCGTGATCCCAAACATTTGCCAATAGGTGGGAAACTCATATTCAAAACATTACCACAATTTGCACTTTTCTTGAGGCGGTGTTGAAATTGGTCACTGCTAAGTTTGGTTTGATCCAAAACTCCAATCGTCTCCCCAAGGAGTCTTGTGGTGATAAATAATCTACCAATATCAATCCCTTTTCTTTGGTCGAACGTTTCTGGCCCTGTAATCTGAAAAGTATTACAACCATAACCACCAACACTCTGGGTATGTTTCACCTGGAGTGACAAATTTGTGTTTGGTGGCTGCATTGTCAGCTTACGTGAGACTATATCTGTGATATGCACACTGCAACGTCCCTGATAATGCTGTGTGTGTGCGTGCGTGTGTGTGTGTGTGTGTGTGTGTGTGTGTGTGTGTGTGTGTGTGTGTGTGTCAGTGTGTCTTTGTGTGTGTGGATGTGGATGTCTGTATATGTGTGTATATGTGTGTTTGCGTGTGTGTGTGTGTGTGTGTGTGTGTGTGTGTGTGTGTGTGTGTGTATGTGTGTGTGTGTATGTGAGTTTGTGTTCATTTGCATCAAATGCACGATGTGTAAGAAATCAAGTAAAGACGGCGGGCCTAGATGAACTCTCAATGGCCTTAAATGACGCCAATCAAATAGAAAATGAGGTGTCAACAGAGCGCGGTGGAAAATTAACAAAAATAAAATATAAATAAATTACAGAGTTTAATGACCAAAGAACTCATATTCAGCGGATGGGTGAGAGGGAATAATTAGTCCTGGATTACAGGAACACAGGGGTAAAGATGCTTCTGTTTTATTTATTTTTTCTTCCTGTATCTGGAAGGTATCAAACAATGATCGGAAAGTTGAACATGAATCACGAACATTCACTTTGCAACCAGCTTGCAACTAGTACAGACAGAGGCTTCCCCTGCACTTCCTTGCTTTATCTGAAGAGACTCGAGGTGTGGGAGGTCCCCAGTCTTCTGCCTCAGAATGGGATGGCTCAGGCTCACTAGGTGCGTCACCAGCCATCATCATCCCCATGTCGTCCTCCTCCCTCTCCTCGCCCTCTCCTTTTGCCACTGGGGACAGCTTAACTACCAATAGGCTCTGGGGCGTTGTGCACAGCGGAGTGGTGGGTAAAAATGTGTGTACAATTATGTTTTTGTCGAGGTAAACGAGGTCGATGTGTCAGGTACTGTCGGAGAAACCAGATTTTGACAGAAAGGAGACAAGATGGTCAGGACCACACAAAGTAGTGGAGATATCCGAAGTGTAAAGCTGCTAGAGGCGGAGCTAAGTGGAGAAGACTGTTTATCATCCACATCACAATCAGAATTAGTTGTTTCTGCTTGTAGTATGATCAGATCAATTAAAGCAAACATACCTTTTTGTCTTCAAAACATTAAAAAAGTGAGCGCATTCTATCAAAACCTACAAATTCAATAGCAGAAATAATTTTCCATAAAATTAGTTCGATAATCAATGAAATCCTAGTCAACTCGAAAAAAATTAATTTGTGTGTTCAATGTATAATTATGTCCTGGTTGATGAACATCAAAAGACAGAAAGATACCAGAGCGAGGACTAACTGGGACAAAAGACAGTGTTTTAAAGACATTGTTGGGTACAGGCTGGATGGAGAAGTAATCTAGAAAAACTAGATTTAAACCTCGTATAACCTGGACTCTAGCACTCCCTGTACAAATTATGACAGGCGTATTTCACAAACACAGTGCAATGTTCCTCCCATTGTTCTTGTCTGTGCAACAGATCTCGCAAAATGCCAGACGGTTGGAATATACACCTGGGAATTTTAAATGGTATTGACATAGCATTCTCGAATGTATCAGCATTGAGTGTATCTTTCAGGCTTTTTCTCGTGCCAACATATTGTATGTAAAGTGCATCATTGTGCGTTATGATCATAGCAATATGCCCATTAAAGATTGAAAAAGGAAAATCCTGAAAGTAAATCAGAGACAGTGTAGGATATGTACATGTATAATGCCAAAGATGTATGTGGCATTACAAATACATGGTAGCATCTGTTCGTGGTGCAAGGCAGACAAAGACATGGCTATGGACACACGGCTGCGAGCAAAACTCACATTAACCGCCTTGTTTGCTTCAAGCTTCGTCTGCCGCCTTGCGGATTAGACAGAGAGTGGACAGTGCCGGGCACCGCATTTATAGATATATTTCAGGTTTTTAAAAAAAAATCTGAGCAGTTTCTCATACTCCTATGGGTCAGTTTCATGTGACGTCCATTTGCTAACATCCGAGCTGCTGAGACAAAAAATTTAACACCACGGATGATGAATGTTGTTACTGGTGAATTAAAAAAGGGACAGAACACCCGTAGAAGCATTTTAAGAAAACATGCTAAAAGAGTACAAGCAAGACAAAGAGAGCAGACGTGTTTTCATCACAGGAGACGGGCAGTTGACATCGAACATAATCCCGCCTGCCGCTGCATCTTCAATAAATCTTCGTGTTTAAAGTGAGCGGTCACTGGCGTTCAAATTTGAGGGAACGAGTGTCAAGAAAGTCGAGAGGGACGCTTGAGTGAGGGAGGGGAAGGGAACGGGGAAAGCAGCTAAGCATTGATTTGATATAATGCCAGAGTGCCCAGACCATTACGAAGACAAAACAACAACGTTAAATCTGACAGGAAGCGTTGCTGTGAAGACCTACAGCCGGGCGTCCCTGAGGCCTGGCCTCCTTCAGTCTCCAAGTGAAGCGGACTGGGTCTGCCTCCGTGACGCTGTTTACTTACACCAGCCCGCACTTGCACTCCCCAGTCCACCCACGTCATGTGACGTCAGGGAAAGCTATTGGTATCTGGACGATCAAGATGGCAAAGCCGAAAACCTCACCAGGAATGTTTTCGTCCATTAGGCGAAATATCAAGAGACGCACAGGTTTGATTATCCAGTGAAGACGTCTAAGTGAAGGAGGTAGTCCCTGGTGAACCAGGTTTCTGTGTTTACGCTAAAAGGTTTTATATTGCAGACCAAACACAAATGTCCAGACTTGGGGAGAGGGGAAAGTACAGACAACACTCGTGGTCACTTGAGTCTCTGACACGGGTGGATATCGTCCACTTGGAAGAGGAACCGGTCTTGACAACAGCAGAGATTTGATAGCGTAATCCGAAACATTTGAAAATAGGTGGGAAAACTCATATTCAAAACACTGCCACACTCTGCACTTTTCATGTGGCGCCGTTGAAATTGGTCACTCCTAAGTTTGGTTTGTTCCAAAACTCCAATCGTTCCCCCAATACGTCATCAAGTAACACCTAGGAGTCCTCAGGTGCTAAATAATTTACCAATATTAATCCATTTTCTTTGGTTAAACGTTTCTGGCTCTGTAATCTGAAAAGTACTAAAACCCTAACCACCATCGCTCTGGGTTTGTTTCACCTGGAGTGACAAATTTGTGTTTGGTGGCTTCATTGTTAGCTTACGTGAGACTATATCACTGTGATATGCACTGATCAATGTTAGTGATATGGTTGTGTGTGTGTGTGCGTGTGTGTGTGTGTGTGAGTGTATGTGTGTATGTGTTGATGTGGATGTGTGTGTTTGTGTGTGTGTGTGTGAGTGTGTGTGTGGGTTCTATTGCATCAAATGCACAATGTTCAAGAAATCAAATAAAGCAGGCGGGTATAGATGAACTCTCAATGCCTGTAATGACGTGAATCAAATAAAGCAGGCGGGCCTAGATGAACTCTCAATGGCTGTAATGACGTGAATCAAAAAAACCAGGCGGGTCTAGATGAACTCTCAATGGCCTGTAATGACGTGAATCAAATAAAGCAGGCGGGCCTAGATGAACTCTCAATGGCTGTAATGACGTGAATCAAGTAAAGCAGGCGGGTATAGATGAACTCTCAATGGCCTGTAATGACGTGAATCAAATAAAGCAGGCGGGTCTAGATGAACTCTCAATGGCCTGTAATGACGTGAATCAAATAAAGCAGGCGGGTCTAGATGAACTCTCAATGGCCTGTAATGACGTGAATCAAATAAAGCAGGCGGGCCTAGATGAACTCTCAATGGCCTGTAATGACGTGAATCAAATAAAGCAGGCGGGCCTAGATGAACTCTCAATGGCCTGTAATGACGTGAATCAAATAAAGCAGGCGGGTCTAGATGAACTCTCAATGGCCTGTAATGACGTGAATCAAATAAAGCAGGCGGGTATAGATGAACTATAAATTGCTGTAATGACGTGAATCAAATAAAGCAGGCGGGCCTAGATGAACTCTCAATGGCCTGTAATGACGTGAATCAAATAAAGCAGGCGGGCATAGATGAACTCTCAATGGCCTGTAATGACGTGAATCAAATAAAGCAGGCGGGTATAGATGAACTCTCAATGGCCTGTAATGATGTGAATCAAATAAAGCAGGCGGGTATAGATGAACTCTCAATGGTCTGAAATGACGTGAATCAAATAAATCAGGCGGGTATAGATGAACTCTCAATGGCCTGTAATGACGTGAATCAAATAAATCAGGCGGGTATAGATGAACTCTCAATGGTCTGAAATGACGTGAATCAAGTAAAGCAGGCGGGTATAGATGAACTCTCAATGGTCTGTTATGACGTGAATCAAATAAAGCAGGCGGGTATAGATGAACTCTCAATGGCCTGTAATGACGTGAATCAAATAAATCAGGCGGGTATAGATGAACTCTCAATGGTCTGAAATGACGTGAATCAAGTAAAGCAGGCGGGTATAGATGAACTCTCAATGGTCTGTAATGACGTGAATCAAGTAAAGCAGGCGGGTATAGATGAACTCTCAATGGTCTGTAATGACGTGAATCAAATAAAGCAGGCGGGTCTAGATGAACTCTCAATGGCCTGTAATGACGTGAATCAAATAAAGCAGGCGGGTATAGATGAACTCTCAATGGCTGTAATGACGTGAATCAAATAAAGCAGGCGGGTATAGATGAACTCTCAATGGCCTGTAATGACGTGAATCAAGTAAAGCAGGCGGGTATAGATGAACTCTCAATGGTCTGTTATGACGTGAATCAAGTAAAGCAGGCGGGTCTAGATGAACTCTCAATGGCTGTAATGACGTGAATCAAATAAAGCAGGCGGGTATAGATGAACTCTCAATGGCCTGTAATGACGTGAATCAAATAAAGCAGGCGGGTATAGATGAACTCTCAATGGCCTGTAATGACGTGAATCAAATAAAGCAGGCGGGTATAGATGAACTCTCAATGGCCTGTAATGACGTGAATCAAATACAGCAGGCGGGTATAGATGAACTCTCAATGGCTGTAATGACGTGAATCAAATAAAGCAGGCGGGTCTAGATGAACTCTCAATGGCCTGTAATGACGTGAATCAAATAAAGCAGGCGGGTCTAGATGAACTCTCAATGGCCTGTAATGACGTGAATCAAATAAAGCAGGCGGGCCTAGAAGAACTCTCAATGGCTGTAATGACGTGAATCAAATAGAAAATGAGGAGTCAACAGAGCGGGGTGGAAACGTAACACAAAAAAAAAACAAAAACAAAGTAGATCGTTTATTGAACTGACTGACTAGACCGCAACTGAACAACGAGAAAACCAATATAATGTATATTACAAAGAACTCATTTTCAGTGGATGGGTGTGAGGGAATAATAAGTCCTGGATTACAGGAACACAGGGGTACAGATGCTTCTTATTTAGTTATTTTTTTCTTCCCGTATCTAGAATGTTTCTAACAACGATCGGAAAGTTGAACATGAATCAAGAACATTAACTTTGCAACCAACATGTAGCTAATACAGACACAGGCTTCACCTGCACATCCTTGCTTTATCTGAAGAGACTCGAAATGTGAGAAATCCCCAGTTTTTTGTCTCAGAATGGGATGGCTGAAGCTCACTAGGTGCGTCACCAGCCATCATGATATCTACCCTGTCCTCATTCCTCTCCTCGCCCTCTCCTTTTGCCACGGGGGACAGCTTAACTACCAATAGGCTCTGTGGCGTTGTGCACAGCGGACCGGTTGGTAAAAGTGTGTGTACATTCATGTTTTTGTCGAGGTAAACGAGGTCGATGTGTCAGGTACTGTCGGGGAAACCGTATTTTGACAGAAAAGGAGACAAGATGGTCAGTTCCACACAAAGTGGTGGAGATATCCGAAGTGTAAAGCTGCTAGAGGCAAAGCTAAGTGGAGAAGACTGTTTATCATCCACATCACAATTATAATTGTTTGTTTCTGCTTGTATCATGACCAAATCACTTAAAGCAAACATACATTTATGTTTTCAACACATTTGAAAATTGAGCGTTTTCTTTCAAAATCCACAAAATCAACCGCATAATTATTTTACCAAGAATTAATGAGATAATTAAAGAAAGCTAGGTCAAGTAAAATAGAAATAGTTGGGTTCATTGTATAGTTCTTTCCTGGTTGATGAACATAAAAGACAGAAAGATGTCATAGCGAGGACTAACTGAGACAAAAGACAGTGTTTTAAATACATTGTTGGGTACAGGCTGAATGCAGAAGTAATATAGAAAAAACTAGATTTAAACCTCGTATAACCTGGACTCTAGCTCTACCTGTACAAATGATGACAGGCGTATTTCACTAACACAGTGCAATGTTTCTACCATGGTTCCGTTCTGTGCAACATATGTCACACCGTTTCAGACGGTCGGAAAATAAACCTGGAAACTTTCAATGGTATTGACATAACATTCTCGAATGTATCAGCATTGATTGTTTCTTTCAGGCTTTTTCTCGTGCAAACATATTTCATGTCAAGTTCATCATTATGCGTTATAATTATAGCAATATCGTCTGTAAAAATGAAAAATGAAAATCCTGAAAGTAAATGAGAGTCAATGTAGCATTTATCCTTGTAACCTGACATGGCTGTATGCAGTAAAGAAAAGCAGTGCAGTATATGTACATGGAAACTGACATGGCTGTATGCAGTAACGAAAAGTAGCGCAGTACATGTACATGGAAACTGGCATGGCTGTATGCAGTAAAGAAAAGCAGAGCAGTATATGGACTTGCATAACGCCAGAGCTGTACGTGTCTGTGGTGCAAGGCAGACAAAGACATGGCTATGGACCCACGGCTGCGAGCAAAACTCACATGAAAAGCCTTGTTTGCTTCAAGCTTCCTCTGCCGTCTTGAGGAGGAGACAGAGGATGGACAGTGCCGGGCACCGCATTTATAGATATATTTCTTTTTTTAAATAGTTGTCCTGCGCACGTTGTCATACTCCTACTTGTCAGTTTAATGTGGCGTCCATTAGCCAACATCCGAACTACAGAGCCAAATAAAATAACACCACGGATGATGAATGTTGTTACTGGTGAATTAAAAAAGGGAAAGAACACCCGTAGAAGCATTTTAAGAAAACATTCTAAAAGAGTACAAGGAAGACTAAGGGAGCAGACGTGTTTTCATCACAGGAGACGGGCAGTTGACATCGAACATAATCCCGCCAGCCGCTGCATCTTCAATAAATCTTCGTGTTTAAAGTGAATTGTCACCGGCGCTCAAATTTGAGGGAACGAGTGTCAAGAAAGTCGAGAGGGACGCTTGAGTGAGGGAGGGGAAGGGAACGGGGAAAGCAGCAAAGCATTGATTTGATATAATGCCAGAGTGCCCAGACCATTACGAAGACGAAACAGCAACGGTAAATCTGACAGGAAGCGTTGCTGTGAAGACCTACAGCCGGGCGTCCCTGAAGCCTGGCCTCCTTCAGTCTCCAAGTACAGCGGACTGGGTCGATCTGCCTCCGTGACGCTGTTTACTTACGCCAGCCTGCACTTGCACTCCCCAGTCCACACACTTCATGTGACGTCAGGGAAAGCCTTCTGTAACTGGACGATCAAGATGGGAAAGCCGAAAACCTCACCAGGAATGTTTTCGTCCATTAGGCGAAATATCAAGAGACGCACAGGTTTGATTATCCAATGAAGACGTCTAAGTGAAGGAGGTAGTCCCTGGTGAACCAGGTTTCTGTGTGAACGCTTAAAGGTTTTGCTTTGCA
>JAWQFJ010028264.1:25000-39028 GCA_034096865.1 Theodoxus fluviatilis | reverse complement strand
TTGACAACAGCAGAGATCTGATAGCGTGATCCCAAGAATGTGCCAATAGGTGGGAAAACTCATATTCAAAACGTTGACATAATCTGCACTTTTCATGTGGCGGCGTTGAAATTGGTCACGGCTAAGTTTGGTTTGATCCAAAACTCCAATCGTCCCCCAAACACGTCAGCAAGTAACACCTAGGAGTCCTGTGGTGCTAAATAATCTACCAATATCAGTCCATTTTCATTGTTTAAGCGTTTCTCTCTCTGTAATCTGAAAAGTATTAAAACTCTAACCACCATCGCTCTCGATATGTTTCACCTAGAGTGACAAATGTGTGTTTGGTGGCTGCATTGTCCGCTTACGTGAGACTATATCAGTGTGATATGCATCGTGCAACGTCAGTGATATGGTTTTGTGTGTGTGTGTGTGTGTGTGTTTGTGTGTGTGTGTGTGTGTGTGTGTGTGTGTGTGTGTGTGTGTGTGTGTGTGTGTGTGTGTGTGCATGTAGTGTGTTTATTTGCATCAAATGCACAATGTGCAAGAAATCAAGTAAAGCAGGCGGCCCTAGATGAACTCTCAATGGCCTGTAATGACGTGAATCAAATAGAAAAAGAGGTGTCAACAAAGCGTGGTGGAAACGTAACAAAAATAAAATAGAAATAAATTAGAGACTGTATTCAACTGACTGACTAGACCGGACGTGAACAACGAGAAAACCAATATAATGTATATTACAAAGAACTCATATTCGGCTGATGGGTGTGAGGGAATAATATGTCCTGGATAACAGGAACACAGGGGTAAAGATGCTTCTTATTTAGTTATTTTTTCTTCCCGCATCTGGAATGTCTCAAACAATGATCGGAAAGTTGAACATGAATCAACAACATCCACTATGCAACCAGCTTGAAGCTAGTTCAGACACATGGTTCCCCTGCACTTCCTTGCTTTATCTGAAGAGACTCGAGGTGTGGGAGATCCCCAGTCTTCTGTCTCAGAATGGGATGGCTCAGGCTCACTAGGTGCGTCACCAGCCATCATTATATCAACCCCGTCCTCCTTCCTCTCCTCGCCCTCTTCTTTTGCCACGGAAGACAGTTTAGCTACCAATAGGCTCTGGGGCGTTGTGCACAGCGGAGTAGTGGGTAAAAGTGTGTGTACAATAATGTTTTTATCGAGGTAAACGAGGTCGATGTGTCAGGTACTGTCGGGGAAACCAGATTTTTACAGAAAAGGAGACAAGATGGTCAGGACCACACAAAGTGGTGGAGATATCCGAAGTGTAAAGCTGCTAGAGGCGGAGCTAAGTGGAGAAGACTTTTTATCATCCACATCACAATCAGAATTATTTGTTTCTGCTTGTAGTATGATCAGATCAATTAAAGCAAACATACATTTTTGTTTTCAAAACATCTAAAAAGTTAGTGCATTCTATCAAAACCTACAAATCCAATAGCAGAAATAATTTTCCAAAAAATTAGTTCAATAATCAATGAAATCCAAGTCAACTCGAAGATAAATAATTTGTGCGTTCAATGTATAGTTCTGTCCTGGTTGATGAACATCAAAAGACAGAAAGATACCAGAGCGAGGACTAACTGGGACAAAAGACAGTGTTTTAAAGACATTGTTGGGTACAGGCTGGATGGAGAAGTAATCTAGAAAAACTAGATTTAAACCTCGTTTAACCTGGACTTTAGCACTCCCTGTACAAATTATGACAGGCGTATTTCACAAACACAGTGCAATGTTCCTTCCATTGTTCTTGTCTGTGCAACAAATATCGCAACGTGCCAGACGGTTGGAATATACACCTGGGAGCTTTAAATGGTACTGACATAACATTCTCGAATGTATCAGCATTGAGTGTATCTTTCAGGCTTTTTCTCGTGCCAACATATTTTATGTAAAGTGCATCATTGTGCGTTATGATCATAGCAATATGCCCGTTAAAGATTGAAAAGGGGAAATCCTGAAAGTAAATCAGAGACAGTGTAGCATATGTACATGTATAATGCCAAAGATGTATGTGGCATTACAAATACATGGTAGCATCTGCCTGTGGTGCAAGGCAGACAAAGACATGGCTATGGACACACGGCTGCGAGCAAAACTCACATGAACCGCCTTGTTTGCTTCAAGCTTCGTCTTCCGTCTTGCGGATTAGACAGAGAGTGGACAGTGCCGGGCACCGCATTTATAGATATATTTCAGGTTTTTAAAAAAAAATCCTAGCAGTTTCTCATACTCCTACGGGTCAGTTTAATGTGGCGTCCATTAGCCAACATCCGAACTACTGAGCCAAATAAAATAACACCACGGATGATGAATGTTGTTACTGGTGAATTAAAAAAGGGACAGAACACCCGTAGAAGCATTTTAAGAAAACATGCTAAAAGAGTACAAGCAAGACTAAGGGAGCAGACGTGTTTTGATCACAATAAACGGGCAGTTGACATCGAACAAATCCCGCCAGCCGCTGCATCTTCAATAAATCTTCGTGTTTAAAGTGAACTGTCACCGGCGATCAAATTTGAGGGAACGAGTGTCAAGAAAGTCGAGAGGGACGCTCGAGTGAGGGAGGGGAAGGGAACGGGGAAAGCAGCTAAGCATTGATTTGCTATAATGGTCAGAGTGCCCAGACCATTACGAAGACGAAACAGCAACGTTAAATCTGACAGGAAGCGTTGCTGTGAAGACCTACAGCCGGGCGTCCCTGAGGCCTGGCCCCCTTCAGTCTCCAAGTGAAGCGGACTGGGTCGATGTGCCTCCGTGACGCTGTTTACTTACGCCAGCCCGCACTTGCACTTTCCAGTCCACACGCTTCTTGTGACGTCAGGAGAAGCATTCGTTATCTGGTCGATCAGGATGGCAAAGCTGAAAACCTCACCAGGAATGTTTTCGTCCATTAGGCGAAATATCAAGAGACGCACAGGTTTGATTATCCAGTGAAGACGTCTAAGTGAAGGAGGTAGTCCCTGGTGAACCAGGTTTCTGTGTGTACGCTAAAAGGTTTTGCATTGCAGACCAAACACAAATGTCCAGACTTGGGGAGGCAGGAAAGTACAGACAACACTCGTGGTCACTTGAGTCTCCGACACGGGTGGACATCGTCCACTTGGAAGAGGAACCGGTCTTGACAACAGCAGAGATCTGATAGCGTGATCCCAAACATTTGCCAATAGGTGGGAAAACTCATATTCAAAACGCTGCCACAATCTGCACTTTTCATGTGGCGGCGTTGAAATTGGTCACTACTAAGTTTGGTTTGTTCCAAAACTCCAATCGTCCCCCCAAAACGTCATCAAGTAACACCTAGGAGCCCTGTGGTGCTAAATAATTTACCAATATTAATCCATTTTCTTTGGTTAAACGTTTCTGGCTCTGTAATCTGAAAAGTATTAAAACTCTAACCACCATCGCTCTGAGTTTGTTTCACCTGGAGTGACAAATTTGTGTTTGGTGGCTGCATTGTCAGTTTTCGTGAGACTATTTCACTGTGACATGCACAGTGCAACGTCATTGATAATGTTGTGTGTGTGTGTGTGTGTGTGTGTGTGTGTGTGTTGATGTGGATGTGTGTTTGTATGTGTGTGTGTGTGTGTGTGTGAGTGTGTGTGTGTGTGTGTGTGTTGATGTGGATGTGTGTGTTTGTGTGTGTGTGTGGGGGGGGGGGGGGGGTTTTTTTGTGTTCATTTGCATCAAATGCACAATGTGCAAGAAATCAAATAAAGCAGGCGGGTCTAGATGAAGTCTCCATGGCCTGTAATGACGTGAAACAAATAGAAAATGAGATGTCAACAGATGGCGGTGGAAACGTAACACAAACAAAACACAAAACAAAGTAGATCGTTTATTGAACTGACTGACTAGACCGCAATTGAACAATGAGAAAACCAATGTAATGTATATTAAAAAAGAAATCATATTCAGTGGATGGGTGTGAGGGAATAATAAGTCCTGGATTACAGGAACACAGGGGTAAAGATGCTTCTTATTTAGTAAATTTTTTCTTCCCTTATCTATAATGTTTCTAACAATGATCGGAAAGTTGAACATGAATCAAGAACATTAACTTTGCAACCAACATGTAGCTAATACAGACACAGGCGTCACCTGCTCAACCTTGCTTTATCTGAAGAGACTCGAGGTGTGGGAGATCCCCAATCTTCTGTCTCAGAATGGGATGGCTCAGGCTCACTAGGTGCGTCACCAGCCATCATGATATCCACCCCGTCCTCCTCCCTCTCCTCGCCCTCTTCTTTTGCCACTGGGGACAGCTTAACTACCAATATAGTCGGGTAGCTGAGTTCAGAAAAGAGTAACAAGCTAAACGTTGAGGGTTACAAGCGTCCACCTGGGCTAAATGGAGAGTCTAGACATAGAGCTATGTGGTCTAGGTAGGCGGACATTCTGAATTTGGTTTGTTTGGCCGCCATGACACTTTTCAAAATGGCCGCCACAATCTACACTTTTCTTTATATCTCAGCTAATATTTGGGATAAAATCAAAAACATGGAGTCAATTCCTATGTTTTGCATGATGACAAAGTCAATTGTGGCCAAAACATAACCCTAGCATTCACATTTTCTATCAAAAATTAAATATTTGACAAAATAGCTAGGCGATATACGAATTCGGTAAGTATTATCTTTCAGAATTTGCTATCTTAAACAATGCATATCAGTGTGGTCTGGATGAAATGTTTACTACTAGAACAATGTAGTTTAGGTGGGTGGATATTCTAAATTTGCTTTGGATGGCCATGATGACAGATTTAAAACGGCTGCCAACATCGGGATTGGCGTAAAACTGCCTCACGAGTTCGTATAGGCAGATTGGCAAACAAAACAACCATGTCTATGTGATTTGGCAAGAAAAGTACAAGTATGCTGTAACACATAGGAATGGAGTGGTACTTTGCAGTGGTCGGGGCTGATTTTAAACAAAACAATATTTTCATGTGCACATGTTGTATTTCCATTTGAAATTGTGCATTGAATTTCTGGGCAATCAACATTGCTTAGAAATAAACATCTCACACATGAAAGAGCATTAGACAGGAAGAGATACATCAGATATTCTTCTTGAATTGCAGAAACAAAGTTTACTCCATGTTGCTTTGGAGAATAACAAATAAAAATCAACGATTTGAAGAAAATACACACACTGGGTGATGATATAAACTGAAAATTTTAATACTTCTGAAATATGAACGATACTGCTTAGCATGCTTATCATGGTAATTATGCACTTTCAGTACACAACAACTCTGACTCTTCAGCTGTGTCTGCACGAAGGACAGTGTCGTCGGACACAGAATGGCCAGCAACATGAAGGAGACGAACAAGGTCTTTTGATCTTGTGGCTTGGTGCACTGTGAGACCAATGCCCAGATGCTTGGGCGTCATTTTTCGTCTTCTTCATGTTGTGAAGACAATATCTTGACGTATGATATGATCCAACGGTATCACAGGAATGGCAATGTGATGATTCCAAGGAATTTCCTGCACGGAACAGGCAAAGGATATGAGGCAAATGACAACATTGACATTCTTGAGGAAACTCTGAGTGGCACAGGGAAATTTCATGCCAGCCAGTACATCGCTCTCCGACGCAAAGCACCACTGCAGCCAGAAATGGACATTCAGATAAAGACAGCTTTTCCAAAAGTTGTTCATGCACCTGCTGAGATGACAAACCTGCAAAACATCAACATGACCAATACAAAGCCAGAACCTGTATTTGCACAATGTGCCGGAAGCATGTTATTTGCCAAATCACCAGAAAATCGCCGAGGCAAACACACAGGACCTAGCATGGATCATGGTAGACAGCACCAGCCAGATGATCAGGTTGTTCCAGGTTGGAGTGGTTTCAACCAGAAGGTGAGCACTTGTGATCCACCACTGACAGAAGTTGGTCCAATGCCAATCCTGAATTCCCCAGCCCACGAATTCCCCACAGTATGAACCGTCATGCAGAACTGCAAATCAATGACTGAGAAGCTTGGAGAGAAATACACGGTGATCACTTTTGATGAGCAGATGTACTCAAAAGCGAAGATGTTACAGTGGGACCAACTGGACAGCTGTAAGGACTTGGTCATCATGCTAGGAGGGTTCCACACCTCAATGAACGTCTGCAAAGTTGTGGGGAAGTACATGGATTCATCAGGCATAGCAAACATCTGGGTAGAAAGTGGCGTACTTGGTGAGGTGACAGCTGAGAACATCATTGACGGAAAAGGTTGAAATAGAGCCATTCGCGTACACAAACTCAGAGTGGAAGCTCTGTGGTCCATTCTTTGGGAGCGCTTCAAAGAATGGGTCACAGAGAATGAGAAGACGGTCAATGGAAGCCTCCAGAATGCAGCAAAAAGAGTCGCTCAAGGCTTTGCCAATAAAGATGACCAAGACATCCAGTCATCCCTGGAGAATCTGTTGTCCTCCATTGAGGAAGTCAAAGTCTTGTTTGATGAGTTCGAATCTTCCTCTTCGGAACATGCAACCTACCAGTACTAGAGGACCTACATGAAACTAGTCTCAATTCTGTTGAGATTCACTCGGTCTCTCCGCAATGGCGACTGGAACTGTTTCTATCATCATTCGCTGAGATGCTTCCATGGTTCGGAGCGTTTGATCACTTTCATTATACCCGTTGAGGGACAGTCTTTCTGGAGGACATGAAGATGCTTCCGATGACAGCGCCTGAGGTGCACCTGGGCTTCTTGGCCGGCGACTTTGTCACCAAAGAAACGAAACAACTTTTCAACTAGATCGCAGATAATCAAGCGATGAAACACGTCAACAAAACTGGAAAAGTCGCTGGAGGACTTGTTGGCATTACAAGAACAGACACAGCCAGGGACAGGTGGTTTCTGACACTCAGCGCAAGATCTCAGCTGGCTAAGGACACTGAGGCCATGTTTGGCCTGTCAAGTGTTGATGATGAAGATGACGAGCACGACTGTGCGCACAAGGCCTTCGGGAAAAAGAGGTTGAAACAGGATCAAGATGATCTTCAGAAACTCATCAACTTGTTTCAGACATTCAACCCCTTTGCTCACCCATCACCAGACCTGATTTCACTCACAACTTGTGACGTTGCCAGTGATGTTGTGAAACATGACTTGCTAACAGCAGAAGAAACAGGAAATGAAGTCGTCCCAGAGTTTGTGCAAAAAAGATTTGTACTGAAAGAGACCCTTTTCCATGACAGGATCAAAACCAAGAAACTCTGCACCTTGGAGAGCATGTACACACTGTAGTCAACAGTGGATGGAAGCTGGCCACGAAGGAGAATGCAGACGTGATTGAGCCCATCCTGCTGAGTCGTGCACCCACAACTGATACAAGACAACTTTTTCTCGAGCTCATAGATTGTGGCTGCATATCATGTTCTACAAGACGCTGCAGCTGCTGGTCCAGTGGACAGGGATGCACAAGAGCATGCCGATGCAGAGACTGCAGAAATCCCCACACATTGACAGGGCTACGCAACTGAGCCTTGAAATACCATTTTGTACCTGAGAAACTAGTGTCCTGTTTCCATAGAGGCATGTAGCCTGCCATATTCGGTGATCCAGAAACGACAAATCGTTTCTTATAATGTTATATACACATTATTGTGCCATCATCACATGTTCATTTCTGAAAAGGAAAACCTAACGAGTGTAATGCATAAATGTTTGTGCATTATGTTGTACTTTGGTATTTGAAACTGTTCTTATGTATTGAAGAGTCAGAGTTGTTGTGTGCTAAAAGTGCATAATTACCATGATAAGCATGCTAAGCAATATCGTTGATATTTCAGAAGTGTTAACATTTTCAGTTTATATCATCACTCAGTGCGTTTTTTTCCTTCAAATCGTTGATTTTTATTTGTTATTTTCCAAAGCAACATGGAGTAAACTTTGTTTCTGCAATGTTGATCGCCCAGAAAGTCAATGCACAATTTCAAATGGAAATACAACATGTGCACATGAAAATATTGTTTTGTTTAAAATCAGCCCCGACCACTGCAAAGTACCACTCCATTCCTATGTGTTACAGCATACTTGTACTTTTCTTGCCAAATTACATAGACATGGTTGTTTTGTTTGCCAATCTACCTATACGAACTCGTGAGGCAGTTTTACGCCAATCCCGATGTTGGCAGCCGTTTTAATTCTGTCATCATGGCCATCCAAAGCAAATTTAGAATATCCACCCACCTAAACTACATTTTTCTAGTAGTAAACATTTTATCCAGACCACACTGATATGCATTGTTTAAGATAGCAAATTCTGAAAGATAATACTTACCGAATTCGTATATCGCCTAGCTATTTTGTCAAATATATCATTTTTGACAGAAAATGTGAATGCTAGGGTTATTTTTGGGGCCACAATTGACTTTACATCATGCAAAACATAGGAATTGACTCCATGTTTTTGATTTTATCCCAAATATTAGCTGAGATATAAAGAAAAGTGTAGATTGTGGCGGCCATTTTGAAAAGTGTCATGGCGGCCAAACAAACCAAATTCAGAATGTCCGCCTACCTACACCACATAGCTCTATGTCTAGACTCTCCATTTAGCCCAAGTGGACGCTCGTAACCCTCAACGTTTAGCGTCCCATTTTTTTGGCAAGCTACAGATTTCAGCTTCTAGACTAATATGCTCTGTGGCGTTGTGCACAGCGGACTGGTTGGTAAAAGTGTGTGTACATTAATGTTTTTGTCGAGGTAAACGAGGTCGATGTGTCAGGTACTGTTGGGGAAGCCGTATTTTGACAGAAAAGGAGACAAGATCGTCAGGACCACACAAAGTGGTGGAGATATCCGAAGTGTAAAGCTGCTAGAGGCGGAGCTAAGTGGAGAAGACTGTTTATCATCCACATCACAATCAGAATTAGTTGTTTCTGCTTGTAGCATGACCAAATCAATTAAAGCAAACATACATTTATGGTTTCAACACATTTGAAAATTGAGCGTTTTCTGTCAAAATCCACAAATTCAACCGCATAATTATTTTACCAAGAATTAATTAGATAATTTAAAAACGCTAGGTCAAGTAAAATAGAAATAGTTGGGTTCATTGTATAGTTCTGTCCTGGTTGATGAACATCAAAAGACAGAAAGATGCCATAGCGAGGACTAACTGAGACAAAAGACAGTGTTTTAAATACATTGTTGGGTACAGGCTGAATGCAGAAGTAATGTAGAAAAACTAGATTTAAACCTCGTATAACCTGGACTCTAGCTCTACCTGTACAAATGATGACAGGCGTATTTCACTAACACAGTGCAATGTTTCTACCATGGTTCCGTTCTGTGCAACATATCTCACACCGTTTCAGACGGTCGGAAAATACACCTGGAAACTTTCAATGGTATTGACATAACATTCTCGAATGTATCAGCATTGAGTGTTTCTTTCAGGCTTTTTCTCGTGCAAACATATTTCATGTAAAGTTCATCATTATGCGTTATGATTATAGCAATATCGTCTGTAAAAATGAAAAATGAAAATCCTGAAAGTAAATGAGAGACAATGTAGCATCTGTCCTTGTAAACTGACATGGCTGTATGCAGTAAAGAAAAGCAGTGCAGTATATGTACATGTAAACTGACATGGCTGTATGCAGTAAAGAAAAGCAGCGCAGTATATGTACATGGAAACTGACATGGCTGTATGCAGTAAAGAAAAGCAGTGCAGTATATGTACGTGTAAACTGACATGGCTGTATGCAGTAAAGAAAAGCAGTGCAGTATATGGACATGCATAACGCCAGAGCTGTACGTGTCTGTGGTGCAAGGCAGACAAAGACATGGCTATGGACACACGGCTGCGAGCAAAACTCACATGAAAGCCTTGTTTGCTTCAAGCTTCGTCTGCCGTCTTGA
This sequence comes from Theodoxus fluviatilis, assembly GCA_034096865.1. Taxonomy (NCBI): domain Eukaryota; kingdom Metazoa; phylum Mollusca; class Gastropoda; order Cycloneritida; family Neritidae; genus Theodoxus; species Theodoxus fluviatilis. Next base: position 29,151 of record JAWQFJ010028264.1, on the reverse strand, counting down.
GGAGGAGACAGAGGATGGACTGTGCCGCGAAAAGCATTTATAGATAGATTTATTTTATTTTTATATAGTTGTCCTGGGCCCCTATCCAGAACGGCGAGTTATTTTAACCCCGATTTATCTATAAACTCTGACGATTCCAACTGTCTGTTCCGCTCTCCCTTGGCTGGAAACCAGTATATATAGCAAAGCGCAACCTAGGATCCTCTGACGAGCGTACCTTATCTAACCGATCAAGAGAACCCGGGGGTAGAGGATACATCGAGTGTGAAAAAGATAAATCGCCGTTCTGGATACGAGCCCTGCGCAATTTCTCATACTCCTACGGGTCAGTTTAATGTGGCGTCCATTAGCCGACATCGGAACTACTGAGCCACATAAAATAACACCTAGGATGATGAATGTTGTTCCTGGTGAATTAAAAAAGGGACAGAACACCCGTAGAAGCATTTTAAGAAAACATGCTAAAAGAGTACAAGCAAGACTAAGGGAGCAGACGTGTTTTCATCACAGGAGACGGGCACTTGACATCAAACATAATCCCGTCTGCCGCTGCATCTTCAATAAATCTTCGTGTTTAAAGTGAACGGTTATGAGCGCTCAAATTTGAGGGAACGAGTGTCAAGAAAGTCGAGAGGGACGCTCGAGTGAGGGAGGGGAAGGGAACGGGGAAAGCAGCTAAGCATTGATTTGCTATAATGGCCAGAGTGCCCAGACCATTACGAAGACAAAACAGCAACGTTAAATCTGACAGGAAGCGTTGCTGTGAAGACCTACAGCCGGGCGTCCCTGAGGCCTGGCCCCCTTCAGTCTCCAAGTGAAGCGGACTGGGTCGATCTGCCTCCGTGACGCTGTTTACTTACGCCAGCCCGCACTTGCACTCCCCAGTCCACCCACTTCATGTGACGTCAGGAGAAGCCTTCGGTATCTGGACGGTCAGGATGGCAAAGCCGAAAACCTCACCAGGAATGTTTTCGTCCATTAGGCGATATATCAAGAGACGCACAATGTTGATTATCCAATGAATACGTCTAAGTGAAGGAGGTAGTCCCTGGTGAACCCGGTTTCTGTGATTTCGCTAAAAGGTTTTGCCTTGCAGACCAAACACTAATGTCCAGACTTGGGGAGGCAGGAAAGTACAGACAACACTCGTGGTCACTTGAGTCTCCGACACGGGTGGACATCGTCCACTTGGAAGAGGAACCGGTCTTGACAACAGCAGAGATCTGATAGCGTGATCCCAAACATTTGCAAATAGGTGGCAAAACTCATATTCAAAATGCTGCCACAATCTGCACTTTTCATGTGGCGGCGTTGAAATTGGTCTCTACTAAGTTTGGTTTGTTCCAAAACTCCAATCGTCCCACAAAAACGGCATCAAGTAACACCTAGGAGCCCTGTGGTGCTAATAAATTTACCAATATTAATCCATTTTCTTTGGTTAAACGTTTCTGGCTCTGTAATCTGAAATGTATTAAAACCCTAACCAACATCGCTCTGGGTTTGTTTCTCCTGGAGTGACAAATTTGTGTTTGGTTGCTTCATTGTTAGCTTACGTGAGACTATATCACTGTGATATGCACAGTGCAACGTCACTGATATGGTTGTGTGTGTGTGTGCGTATGTGTGTGTGAGTGTGTGTGTGTTGATGTGGATGTGTGTGTGTGTGTGTGTGTGTGTGTGTGCGTGCGTGCGTGCGTGTGTGTGTGAGTGTGTGATTGTGTGTGTGTGTGTTTGTGTGTGTTCATTTGCATCAAATGCACAATGTGCAAGAAATCAAATAAAGCAGGCGGGTATAGATGAACTCTCAATGGCCTGTAATGACGTGAATCAAATAGAAAAAGAGGAGTCAACAGAGCGTGGTGGAAATGTAACCCCCCAAAAAAGAAATTAAATACATAGTTTTTTTAACGGACTGACTAGACCGCAAAAGAACAACGAGAAAACCAATGTAATGTATATGAACAAAGAACTCATATTCAGTGGATGGGTGTGAGGGAATAATAAGTCCTGGATTACAGGAACGCAGGGGTAAAGATGCTTCTAATTTATTTATTTTTTCTTCCCTTATCTGGAATGTCTCAAACAATGTTCGGAAAGTTGAACATGAATAAAACACATCCACTTTGCAGCCAGCTTGTAGCTAGTACAGACACAGGCTTCCCCTGCACTTCCTTGCTTTATCTGAAGAGACTCGAGGTGTGGGAGATTCCCAGTCTTCTGTCTCAGAATGGGATGGCTCAAGCTCACAAGGTGGGTCACAATCCATCATCATCCCCATGTCGTCCTCCTCCCTCTCCTCGCCCTCTCCTTTTGCCACGGGGGACAGTTGAGCTACCAATAGGCTCTGTGGCGGTGTGCACAGCGGAGTGGTTGGTAAAAGTGTGTGTTCATTAATGTTTTGTCGAGGTAAACGAGGTCGATATGTCAGGTACTGTCGGGGAAACCAGATTTTGACAGAAAAGGAGACAAGATGGTCAGGACCACACAAAGTGGTGGAGATATCCGAAGTGTAAAGCTGCTAGAGGCGGAGCTAAGTGGAGAAGACTGTTTATCATCCACATCACAATCAGACTTTTTTTCTGCTTGTATCATGACCAAATCAATTAAAGCAAACATACATTTATGTTTTCAAAACATTTCAATATTGAGCGTTTTCTGTCAAAATCCACAAATTCAACCGCAAATTTATTTTTACCAAGAAGTAATTAGATAATCAAAGAAATCTAAGTCAAGTAAAATATAAATAGTTGGGTTCAATGTCTAGTTCTGTCCTTGTTGATGAACATCAAAAGACATAAAGATGCCATAGCGGGGACTAACTGAGACAAAAGACAGTGTTTAAAAGACATTGATGGGTACAGGCTGAATGCAGAAGTATTGTAGAAAACTAGATTTAAACCTCGTATAACCTGGACCCTAGCTCTACCTGTACAAATGATGACAGGCGTATTTCACTAACACAGTGCAATGTTTCTACCATGGTTCCGTTCTGTGCAACATATCTCACACCGTTTCAGACGGTCAGAAAATACACCTGGAAACTTTCAATGGTATTGACATAACATTCTCGAATGTATCAGCATTGAGTGTACCTTTCAGGCTTTTTCTCGTGCAAACATATTTCATGTAAAGTTCATCATTATGCGTTATGATTATGGCAATATCTTCTGTAAAAATGAAAAATGAAAATCCTGAAAGTAAATGAGAGACAATGTAGCATCTGTCCTTGTAAACTGACATGGCTGTATGCAGTAAAGAAAAGCAGTGCAGTATATTGACATACATAACGCCAGAGCTGTACGTGTCTGTGGTGCAAGGCAGACAAAGACATGGCTATGGACCCACGGCTGCGAGCAAAACTCACATGAAAGCCTTGTTTGCTTCAAGCTTCGTCTGCCGTCTTGAGGAGGAGACAGAGGATGGACAGTGCCGGGCACCGCATTTATATAGTGATTTCTTTTTTTAATAGTTGTCCTGCGCAAGTTGTCATACTCCTACGGGTCAGTAAAGCTGCCAGAGGCGGAGCTAAGTGGAGAAGACTGTTTATCATCCACATCACAATATAATTATGTGTTTCGTCTTGAAGCATGATCAGATCAATTAAAGCAAACATACATTTATGTTTTAAAAACATTTCAAAATTAAGTATTTTCTGTCAAAATCCACAAATTCAACCACAATTTTTTTAACCAAGAAGTAATTAGATAATCAAAGAAATCTAAGTCAAGTAAAATAGAAAGTGTTGGGTTCAATGCATAGTTCTGTCCTAGTTGATGAGCATCAAAAGACAGAAAGATACCAGAGCGAGGACTAACTGAGACAAAAGACAGTGTTTTAAAGACATTGTTTGGTACCAGCTGGATGAAGAAGTAATGTAGAAAAACTAGATTTAAACCTCGTATAACCTGGACTGTAGCTCTACCTATACAGATTATGAAAGGCGTATTTCACAAACACACAGTACCATGGTTCCGTTTTGTGCAACAGATCTCACACCGTTTCAGACGGTCGGAAAATACACCTGGAAACATTCAATGGTATTGACATTTCTCGAATGTATCAGCTATATGTATTTCTTTCAGGCTTTTTCTCCTGCCAACATATTTCATGTAATGTTCATCATTATGCGTTATGATTATAGCAATATCGTC
>JAWQFJ010028264.1:5000-20000 GCA_034096865.1 Theodoxus fluviatilis | reverse complement strand
CAGTTCTGGATCGTTTTCTGTCTAGGGGTGAACTGCACATACCTACTTGAAACCTTCCATTCTCATTCAAACAAGGATGAAATACGTCTGTAAATGAGAGATGGGAATGCAGAAATCAAAATTCAAAGTTCTTTAATCATGGGTAAGTCAAATGCTTACGTGTGAAAATCGCTGATACAATCCAATTATGAATTAAGTCTAAGCATGCTAAGCAAAATAAATCATTCCCCAAAAATATAACCAAACTAAGATGTCTGCCAGACCGATATGATACTTAACTGAGCTTCGACGTCTTTTCAGCCAATCAGAGGCGAGCGTGCCCCCGCGGGCATGAGAGCGGAGCACAACTGGAGGGAGAGGGGGTTTTGGATATCCATTGAGGAATTCACTTTCACAACCAATGAAAATGAGATGCCCTGCATGGGAGCGGGCAGGAGGTATTCTTCTCCATGTAGATGAAGCGGGGTCCTGATACTTGAACTTGGGCTGGCTGGGGTGGAGATAGCTCAGGGGATGAACGTAGATGAAGACCCGTAGCTCGGCCCTCAGTGTAGATTATTAGCAGACGACACCGCTATGTCTATCGTGACAGGCGGCGGGTCGGCCGTGAGCATATGGGGAATGTGGGCGCAATGACAGAGGCAGTCTCCGCTCTATAGCAGGGCTTTTCTCGAACACTGGAGAACTTCTGAAGTCATTTTCCCAGGGCAGGGCGACAGGGGCGCATTCTCTATAGGGGGGAAAACTTGCGAAGGAGAAAAGTTCACTGGGGATTGGTTAATGGTTAAACACAAACCGAGATGTGCTCGATCTCAGATTAAACGTTCTACTAAGTCAATCTTACTGTAGGAAGAAAAACAAGGTTCACTATCAGGTTTCCCTACTACGTTTCCACACACATAGCACACTTCCTGCAATTAAATATCGGTCTGGCAGAAATATATAGGCTACACAATGGTCTGGCAGACGATACCCATCCCACTGCATAAATCAACAGCAACCACCACCAAAGGGGAAATAGTAGTTTCGTAACAACATCTGAATGATTTCTGTAAAAAGTGGAGAGAATAATAGTATCAGAACGAACTATTTTTGGCGCAAGGCTGTAATGCGAAGGGTCAAGCCTATTACGCATTCATTGCGAACTGTGCCAGAGTCAATACTACTGACTCGGGTTTACAGAATGGGAGGCACCTAGGACACGCCACTTGTCAGTCTCAGAGCAGCTGCAAGGAGGCACCTAGGACACGTCACGTGTCAGTCTCAGAGCAGCTGCAAGGAGGCACCTAGGACACGTCACGTGTCAGTCTCAGAGCAGCTGCAAGGAGGCACCTAGGACACGTCACTTGTCAGTCTCAGAGCAGCTGCAAGGAGGTGCCTAGGACACGTCACATGTCAGTCTCAGAGCAGCTGCAAGGAGAAGCCTAGGACACGTCACGTGTCAGTCTCAGAGCAGCTGCAAGGAGGTGCCTAGGACACGCCACTTGTCAGCCTCAGAGCAGCTGCAAGGAGGTGCCTAGGACACGTCACGTGTCAGTCTCAGAGCAGCTGCAAGGAGGTGCCTAGGACACGCCACTTGTCAGCCTCAGAGCAACTGCCAGGAGAAGCCTAGGTCACAACACGTGTCAGCCTCAGAGCAACTGCCAGGAGGTTCCTAGGACACGTCACTACAGCTGTCTTCCTCATCTGACGCGTCCACAGCTCTGCTAGTTTTGTCATTGCAGGCCGCAGCTATGGTGAGTCTGAAGACAAAATTTATCTGGAAACAGCTCTCTCTCTCTCTCCAGCAATAATTGCAAGAGCGTCATGATTCATTCTCAGGAGGAAAAAATATCCCACGCCTGCAGATAGCTGGCATAACATAGACAAAGTGTAGGATAAAGATGGAGTGAGAGAGCTCTTGGAGTTGCTTCATGCTCGTCATTTTTGTGAAGATTGGTGCAGGTCACACGGTGATCACTTCAATTTAGAGTGTAGGTTGGGCTGTAGGTCCTGGTCCCAGGGCTTGATAGTTCCGCCTGCGCTCTGTTATCCGATGTTGTCCTGGTGTCCGTAATGCCTTCTGTGGTAATAGAAGCAGTTCCTGACTGAGCTACGAAAGTGAGTCCTCAGCTTCCAGAAGCTTGCAGTAGCGCCTGATGAAAGGGCACGGGACCGTGTGGACTCTACGCTGCAGTCTTTTGTTGCAAAATATTCATTGCCCACTAATGTGAGATAATTCCTCGGTGCAGCATGGTTTGGAATGTTGGATTGCATGGCAAAAAAGGAGAACGATACCAAATTGAGAGCTTGTAGACTTGTAGTCATTCAAACACACACACACACACACACACACACACATACACTCTTACTCTCTCACATACACACACACACTCACACACACACACGCACACACATACGCACACACACACACACACACGCACAAACACACACACCCACTCACACACACACACACATACACACACACGCACACACGCACACGCACACACACACACACACACACACAAACACACACACAGACACACGCACACACACACACACACACACACACACACACACACAAACACACACACGCACACACACACGCACACACACACACACACACACACACACACACACACACACACACACACACACACACACACACACACACACACACACACACACACACACACACACACACACACACACACACTCACTCACACAACATTATCAATGACGTTGCTGTGCATGTCACAGTGAAATATTCTCACGTAAGTTGACAATGAGCCACCAAACACAAATGTGTCGCTCCAGGTAAAACATACCTAGAGCGTTGGTGGTTATGGTTGTAATACTTTTCAGATTGCAGGGCCAGAAACGTTTAACCAAAGAAAATGGATTAATATTGGTAGATTATTTAGCATCACAGAACCCCTAGGTGTTACTAGATGACGTGTTTGGGGGACGATGGGAGTTTTGGAAAAAACCAAACTTAGCCGTGACCAATTTCAACGCCGCCACATGAAAAGTGCAGATTGTGACAATGTTTTAAATATGTTTCCCACCTATTGGCAAATGTTTGGGATCACGCTATCAGATATCTGCTGTTGTCAAGACCGGTTCCTCTTCCAAGTAGACGATGTCCACCCGTGTTGGAGACTCAAGTGACCACGAGTGTTGTCTGTACTTTCCTTCCTCCCCAAGTCTGGACATTTGTGTTTGGTCTGCAATATAAAACTTTTAGCGTACACACAGAGACCTGGTTCACCAGGGACTATCTCCTTCACTTAGACGTCTTCACTGGATAATCAAACCTGTGCGTCTCTTGATATTTCGCCTAATGGACGAAAACATTCCTGGTGAAGTTTTCGGCTTTGCCATCCTAATCGTCCAGTTAAAGAAGGCTTTCCCTGACGTCACAAGAAGTGTGTGGACTGGGGAGTGCAAGTGCGGGCTGGCGTAAGTAAACAGCGTCACGGAGGCAGATCGACCCAGTCCGGTGCACTTGGAGACTGACGGTGGCCAGGCCTCAGGGACGCCCGGCTGTAGGTCTTCACAGCAACGCTTCCTGTCAAATGTAACGTTGCTGTTTTGTCTTCGTAATGGTTTGGGCATTCTGGCCATTATATCAATCAATGCTTAGCTGCTTTCCCCGTTCCCTTCCCCTCCCTCACTCGAGCGTTCCTCTCGCCTTTCTTGACACTCGTTCCCTCAAATGTAAGCGCCGGTGATCGTCTACTTTAAACACGAAGAGTCATTGAAGATGCAGCGGCAGGTGGGATTATGTTCGATGTCAAGTACCCGTCTCCTGTGATCAAAACACGTCTGCTCCCTTAGTCTTGCTTGTACTCTTTTAGCATGTTTTCTTAAAATGCTTCTACGGGTGTTCTGTCCCTTTTTTAATTCACCAGTAACAACAATCATCATCCGAGGTGTTATTTAATGTGGCTCAGTAGTTCCGATGTCGGCTCATGGACGCCACATTAAACTGACCTGTAGGAGTATGAGAAATTGCGCAGGGCCCGTATCCAGAACGGCGACTTATCTTTTTAACACTCGATTTATCCCCTAACCCCGGGTTATCTTAATCGGTTAGATAAGGTACGCTCGTCAGAGGATCCTAGGTTTCGCTTTGCTATATATACTGGTTTCCAGCCAAGGGAAAGCGGAACAGACAGTTGGAATCGTCATATTTTAGAGATAAATCGGGGTTAAAATAACTCGCCGTTCTGGATACGGGCCCAGGATAACTATATAAAAATAAAATAAATCTATATATAGATGCTTTTCGCGGCACAGTCCATCCTCTGTCTCCTCCTCAAGACGGCAGAAGAAGCTTGAAGCAAACAAGACTTTTCATGTGAATTTTGCTCGCAGCCGTGGGTCCATAGGCATGTTTTTTTCTGCCTTGCACCACATGCACGTACATCTCTGGCGTTATACATGTCCATATACTGCACTGCTTTTCTTTACTGCATACAGCCATGTCAGTTTCCATGTCCATATACTGCACTGCTTTTCTTTACTGCATACAGCCATGTCAGTTTCCATGTCCATATACTGCACTGCTTTTCTTTACTGCATACAGCCATGTCAGTTTCCATGTCCATATACTGCACTGCTTTTCTTTACTGCATATAGCTATAACATTTATGGACAGATGCTACCACGTCGTTGTAATGCCATATACATCTTTGGCATTATACATGTACATATGCTACATTGTCTCTCATTTACTTTCAGGATTTTCCTTTTTCAATCTTTAACGGACAATATTGCTATGATCATAACGCACAATGATGAACTTTACATGAACTATGTTGGCACGAGAAAAAGCCTGAAAGATACACTCAATGCTGATACATTCGAGGATGTTATGTCAATACCATTGAAAGTTTCCAGGTGTAATTTCCACCCGTCTGGCACGGTGTGAGATCTGTTGCACAGAATGGATCAATGGTAGGAACATTGCACTGTGTTTGTGAAATACGCCTGTCATAATTTGTACAGGGAGAGCTAGAGTCTAGTTAATGCGAGGTATAAATCTAGTTTTTCTACATCACTTCTCCATTCAGCCTGTACCCAACAATGTCATTAATCTACTGTAGTTTGTCTCAGTTAACCCTCGCTCTGGTATATTTCTGTCTTTTGATGTTCATCATCCAGGACAGAACAATACATTGAACCCACAATTTATTATTTTTCGAGTTGACTTGGATTTCATTGATTATCGAACAAATTCTTTGGAAATTTATTTCTGCTATTGAATTTGTGGACTTTGACAGAATGCACTCAATTTTGAAATGTTTTGAAAACATACATGTATGTTTGCTTTAATTGATTTGGTCATGCTTCAACAGAAACAAATAATTCTAATTGTGATGTGGATGATAAACAGTCTTCTCCACGTAGCTTCGCCTCTAGCAGCTTCACACTTCGGATATCTCCACCACTTTGTGTGGTCCTGACCATCTTGTCCCCTTTTTTGTCAAAATATGGTTTCCCCGAAGTACCTGACAAATATACCTCGTTTACCTCGACAAAAACATTAATGTACACACATATTTACCAACCACTCCGCTGTGCACAATGCCACATATGATGTCTGGTGATACATCTTGTGCGCATGCGCCATCCCATTCTGAGACAGAAGACTGGGGATCTCCCAAACATCGCGTCTCTTCAGATAAAGCAAGGAAGTGCAGGGGAAGCCTGTGTCTGTACTAGCTGCAAGCTGGCTGCAAAGTTAATGTTCTTGATTCATGTTCAACTTTCTGATCATTGTTTGAGACATTCCAGATGCGGAAAGAAAAAAAAGAAGCATCTTTACCCCTGTGTTCCTGTAATCCAGGACTTATTATTTCCTCACACCCATCCACTGAATATGAGTTCTTTGGTCATAGACATTACATTGGTTTTCTCGTTGTTCTTTTGCGGTCTAGTCAGCCAGTTCAATAAACTCTGTAATTTATTTATATTTTATTTTTGTTACGTTTCCACCACGCTCTGTTGACCCCTCATTTTCTATTTGATTCGCGTCATTACAGGCAATTCAGAGTTCATCTAGGCCCGCCTGCTTTATTTGATTCCTTGCACATTGTGCATTTGATGCAAATGAATACATACACACACACACGCACACACACACACACGCACGCACGCATGCACACACGCACACACATACAAACACACGCACACACGCACGCACACACACATATACACGCATACACCCACACACACACACACACACAAACACACACACACACACACACACACACACACACACACACAAACACAAACGCATACAAGCACACACACACGCACACACACACGCGCGCGCGCGCGAGCGCAGACACACACACACACACACACACACACACACACACACACACAGACACTCAGAATCAGACACATTTGTCATTCACGTGGTACACAAGTCGTGCAGGGTTATAATGATTGCAAGAAAGGTCAACTGTGAATTCAATCCAATCCAAACCAAACCAAACAAAGCCACACCAAAGCAAACCAAACCAAACCAAACCAAACCAAACCAAACCAAACCAAACCAAACCAAACCAATCCAATCGAAACCAAACCAAACCAAACCAAACCAAACCAAACCAAACCAAACCAATCCAATCGAAACCAAACCAAACCAAACCAAACCACTCCAATCCAAACCAACCAAACCAACAACAAAAGAACACACCTCGTATAGAACAAAAACTATATTTTCGATGTAAAAGTAATGACTCAGACTGCATGTTCACGTGGTTCTTCTCTCTCTTCAAAACTGTCGTCTTGCAAGAATATGACAAGTATTTCCACAAACTCCTTAGTCCTGATTACTTCATTGCTGCAGTACCGCACAACTCTGTAAATCAACTGTGTCTGCACAAGTAAGGTAAACATCTGAAATATTTCAAGGTAAAAATCTTCGAGTTGGAGAGGAAAAGTCCATTCCTTTTTCCAATACAGTTCTATCAAAGTGCAGTAGCCCTCTACAGTCTATCACTGGACGTCTGGGATCATTCTAGAATATCTTCTCTGCTGCGGAGAAGACCAGTTCTCCTTCCAAGCGGACACCGTCCTTCAGCATCGGGGACCCTCGTAACTGTAGACTGTTGTCTGTACTTTCCTGACTCCCCAAATCTGCACATTGGTGTTGGTTTACCAGGCAAAACCTTTTAGCACATAAACAGAAGGCTGGTTGACCAGCACTCCCTCCTTCACACATGTGTTGTTAGTCGATCAATGAAAACAGCAGACACCTGAACTGTCCCCTAATGGACAAAAACATTCAAGGCAAGGGATTTCTGTGCATCGATTCTGATCCTGTAAATCACTTCAACGTCTGCACATCTCGAGAAGTGTGTGTGGAGCGGAGAGTGCTAATGCGGGCTGGGGTAAGTAAGCAGTAGCAGGGAGGCAGATCGACCGAGTTCGTGGCACTGGAAGGATCAATAGGGCAAGAAGCCCGTATGGACTCTCGCCTGTAGGTTTTCAGAGTAATCCTTTGTGTCAGATTTAGCTTTGTTATTTCGTCCTAGGAATGGCCAAACAAGCAAGCTCGTCTTTCCGTGCTGGTCAGAACCCCGCACATTGCCCGTCCTACCTTCCCTTGACCTCCCTCAGCCCCGCCTTCCAGCCCTACCCCTTTCTTTTACTTCCCCACCCCCACCCCCCTCCCGGTCCCATACCCACCCCTACCTTTCCTTTATCCCACCCCCACCACCACCCTCCAGCCCAAACCTCCATCCCCACCTCTCCTTTGTCCCACCCCCAATCCCCCACCCTCCAGCCAAAACCTCCACCCCATCTCTCCTTTGTCCCACCCCCACCCTCCAGCCCAAACATCCACCCCACCACCTCTCCTGTGTCCCACCCGCACCTCCCAGCCCCATCCCCCCACTCTCTACCTTCCCTTTGTCCCACCCCCACCCCTCAGCCATATCACCCCACCCCCACCCTCCAGCTCCATTCCCCCATCCCCACCCTCCAGCTCCATTCCCCCATCCCCACCCTCCAGCTCCATTCCCCACCCCCACCCTCCAGCTCCATTCCCCCAATCCCACCCTTCAGCCCCAGCCCCCCATCCCCTACATTCCCTTTGTTCCATCCCCACCTTCCAGCTCAATCCCCCCTCCACCTTCATTCCCTCAACCCCACCCTCCAGCCCCAGCCACCACCATCCCCTACCTTTCCTTTGTTTTACCCCCACCTTCCAGCTCAATCCCCCACCCCCAACTTTCAGCTCCATTAACCCACCCCTACCCTCCAGCTCCATCCCCTAACCCCTACTCTCCAGCTCCATTCCCTCAACCCCACCCTCCAGTCCCAGCCTAACCACTCCCTACCTTCCATTTGTTCCACCCCCACCTCCCAGCCCAGCCTTTCTCCCACACCTTCCCATAGCCTCACCCCACCCCCACCTTCCAGCCCCATCCCCCCACCCCCACCCTCCACCCAAACTCCACCCCACCTCTCCTTGTCCCACCCCAAACCCACCCGCCAGCCCCAGCCCCCCACCCCTACCTTCCCTTTGTCCCACCCCCACCGTCCAGCCCAATCAACCATCCCCACCTCTCCTTTATCCCACCCACCCACACCTTCCAGCCCAACCCCCCTTTCTCCGTCAATGCCCGTCTTGACATCCTGAGACTATGTGCTTAACATTCACATTCAGACGATGATGACCGTGGTGGTGACTCACATTACAAGACTGTTTACTCAAGATGCGGCGACTGTCCGGCCTGCACTCGGTCAAGTGGTCGTTTTCTTTATCAAAACATGTCAGTTTCTTCAGTTGTGCCGTTGCCGTTTTAGCGCGCTTTCTTCAATCGATTTTACAAGCACTCTTGTCCCATTAGCTGCATCTTGAATCTATCGGTGAGAACGTTCGTTTCCATGGCGTTGTTTTGTGACTTGATTGTTGGGATGAGGGCTAATGGGCCCCACAATAAGAGGAGCGTGAAGGTGCATCAGAAACTGTGTTGGACAAACTGTTTCTTACAGCCAGGGACCTCTATAAATGCGGTGCCCGGCACTGTCCATCCTCTGTCTCCTCTTCAAGACGTCAGACAAAGCTTGAAGCAAACAAGGCTTTGAAGGTGAGTTGTGCTCGCAGCCGCCGTTTCATACATAGCCATGTTTTGTCTGCCTTGCACCACATACAGCTTGGGCGTAATACACGTACGTACGATAATACTACAGTATCCCTGATTTATTTTCTTTCTGTGTATCTTCAAAATGCAAGATTACGATTATTACACTGCACAATGATGGCATTTGTATGAAATATGTTGGTACGGGGATAAGCCTGTGAGAAAACTTTCCGTGATGACGGTTTCGAGAATGTGTCCGCTTTTTGCGTGTTTGGCTGCCTGGGGTGGTTCCAGGTTGAACTACCGGGATGGGCGCTAATATGTCATCAGCCAAGGGTTCCATGGCGGGAAATATTTCGCACACACATGAACCAAGGCCTAAAAAACTGTTCTTGTGTTTTTGTAAAATGCGCCTGTCGTATATTGTAGAGAGGAAAGTAGTTAAAGGGGTCTTAAAGTGCATTGTTCTACATCAGTTATCCACTGTGTGTATTCTCAACACAGTCTTGCAGTCACTGCCTCCTTTCTCAATGAGTTCTCGCTCCTGATGGCTGCCTGTCCTTTCATTGTCATCAGCCACAACACAGTTATTTTTAAAACAAAACGTAGCGATTTTCAAGTTGACATGTGGTTTTGTGATTGTCTGATTAATTTATTATATCTTAAATGATTACTTATTTTATATTTAAAAATAGTAGATTATAACAGAAAGCTCCTAGTTCTGAAATATTTAGGAAATTATGCATTTTTGCTTTAATTAATTTGGTTACGTTGCAAGCAAATAGAGAAGGTCAATTTTGACTTATGCGGTATACAGTCCAGTCCATATAGCTCTACCTTCCACAGATACACACTCAGGATACCTCCACCTTTGTATTTGGTCCCGACCTTTTTATTTAAATAAAAAACCTGTCAGGTCGACAATGTATGACACGCAAACTTCAATAGTCTAGACACAAACATGACTGAACACACACACATTATTTCTTCATCACGCAGCTTAGCAGAGCACTACAGAGCCTAGTGGTAGCTAAGCTTTCCCCCGTGGCAAAAGGAGAGGGCGAGGAGAATGAGGAGGACGGGGTGGGGATGATGATGGCTGGTGACGCACCTAGTGAGCCTGAGCCATCCCATGGACCTTATTCACGCGACCCGCCATTTTGGTTTTAAAACGAGGCAGATAACGCGTACATGTCGACAAGGCTGACACGTTGAAGACAACAGAGGGGTTAGCGCAGCTTCAACGACAAAATCCTTTCTGCAGTGGAGGTGACCGGCATTGTTAGATCAAAAACTATTCAAAAATAGTCACAATAGACTATCGTAACGTATAATTTCTGCACAAAACCCGCAGAAGATAAGTAAACAAACCACACCGTACATACCTAGCACTAGCAGACGAACACGATCGAACCATAGCCACTACCCCAGCAGACGATCGAGCTAGTGTGATATAATGTTTCCTGTAAAGCTCGAATGAGTGGCAGCAGATAACTGTTTAGTTCTAGCTTGAATTGACAATTTTGTTTCCCTGGTCAGGCGAGGACAGAAAATTCACGATCATCCAGTCGATGAGTGCACGATCAACTTAATTGCCGCATTTGGCGTTATGTAACAAGTAAGATGATGACAAGAAAATGTAATTAAAGCACAAAACAAAGTTTCATGACAACCAAAATCACCGATTACAATAAATAACTGACCATTTTTACACTTACAACTTTGTGCTCAAACCTTACGAAGCAAACAAAACACACTGCGGGGAGTGTCCCGGACACTGGACAGGCATCAACACTCAGTGCACGAGTGATCATTTCGCTTTGCTCTCATTTGTTTCATCTGCTCCGACATGGTAAGCTGGCTATGCCAAGAAACCAACATCTAAATCAGAGTTAGCTGACAAAGTGACAAAGTTACGCATCACAAAACAAAATTTAAATGTATAGACCAAAGCTGATCAGCTTCGCCCGTGATCACACGCTGACCTCATGACAATTAAGCTGGCCAATGAGAGGCAAGGAACGAAACGGCCGTCTCTTTCCGTAGTTTTCATTGGTTCGAACACTAGCGTTCTAAGCAAAATAACTTTTGTCACTGTGTACAAACCTTTGATGGCATCGTAGTCGATAAACACTTCAATCCTCTTCTCATAGCCTTTGTCACGTTGTCTTCTTGCTATTGTTCTGCCTTCCTTCATAACCCAACCATAATAAATAACAATGGAGAATGCACAACTGAGACTGCCAAGGAGAATCTTCTGCAAACACATGTTGTGATGCGTAATATCATCGAAAATTCAAGCTCTAAACATAATATCAGTTAGCACGCAAAAAAAATCACATCTAAGTAAACCAGCCAGCCTAGTACTGCTGCCACTCATTCGAGCTTTACATGAAACATTATATCACACTAGCCTAGGGACGTACGGTGTGGTTTGTTTACTTATCTTCTGCGGGTATTGTGCAGAAATTATACGTTACGATAGTCTATTGTGACTATTTTTGAATAGTTTTTGATCTAACAATGCCGGTCACCTCCACTGCAGAAAGGATTTTGTCGTTGAAGCTGCGCTAACCCCTCTGTTGTCTTCAACGTGTCAGCCATGTCGACATGTTCGCGTTATCTGCCTCGTTTTAAAACTAACATGGCCGCCGCGTGAATAAGGTCTATTCACAGACAGAAGACTGGGGATCTCCCACACCTCGAGTCTCTTCAGATAAAGCAAGGAAGTGCAGGGAAAGCCTGTCCCTGTACGAGCTACAAGCTGGCTGCAAAAATAATGTTCTTAATTTATGTTCAGCTTTCCTATCATTTGTTGAGAGATTCCAAATGTGTACAGAAAAATCCTACGAAAAATGTGAAGTTATTGACGTCTCCAATCCAGTGATACAGATTGTATTCTCCCCCCACACCCACCCACTACATGCACTTTCCCTGCTGATTGACGTTTCACTGGTTTCATAATTGTTCTGGGTGTGTCTCGTCAGTCTAGTGTTTACTAGTGTTGTATTCACTATAGTCAGTGTTTCAGATGGCTATTGGTGTTCGGTTTACTAGTGTTGTATTCATTATGGTCAGTGTTTCAAATCGTTATTGGTGTTCGGTTTACTCCTGTTTGTATTCACAATAATGAATGTTTTATATGGTCATTGGTTTTATGTTTACCCAATTATTGTATTCATTGTAGTCAGTATAATATGTGTTTTAATGGTTTATTTACCAATGATATATTTACTACAGCTGGTGTTAAATGGTCATTGTTGTTATATTTAAAAGCTTTCTATGTACTACAGCTAGTGTTAGATATTAATTGGTTTTTCAATAAGTAGTCAATTATTTACTACAGCTGTTAATGTGTGGTTATTAATTTATGTTTATTAGTTTTGTGTTTACTACAGCCTACATCTGTTAATTATCAGTGTTATAATTTATTGTGTTCTATTCACTTAAAGCGGTGTTAGGCGGTTATACGTGTGCTATTAACTAGTGTTTTATTACAAAATGTATTACATGTGTTAGTAAAGTGTAATTCGTGTTATGTTTACGAGCGTTCTATTTACTACAACCAGTGTCAGATTGTTATCATTGTTCTATTTGCTACTAGTATATTTGTTGTAGCCAGCGTTGGATGATCAACAGTGTTCTATTTACTAGTGTTCTATCTACTACATCCAGTGCTGGATTGTAATGAGCGTTACATTCACTAGTATTATATTTACTACATCCAGTGTTAGATGGTTATTAATGTTCTGCTCATTAGTGTTCCAATCACTACAGCCAGGGTTAGATGGTTTTCAGTGTTGTGTGTACTAGTCTAACATTTACTACACCCAGCATTTGATAGTTATGAGTGTTCTTTTTCTGTTGTTTTACTTACTACAGCCATCGTTAAATGATCATCATTGTTCTATTCACTAGTGTTCTATTTACTACAGCCAGTTTTATATGTTATTAGTGTTCTGTTCAGTAGTATTATATTTATTACAGGCAGTTTTAAAACATTATCAGTGTTCTGTGTAATAGTGTTACTTTTTTCCTGTCATTGCTAAATGGATATGAGTGTTCTCCTTACTACAACCGATGTTAGAAGGGTATACGTGGTCGATTCACTTGTGAGGTTTTTTAGTTTTGCTTTTTACTACAGGCGGTGTGGTATGACTATTAGTGTTCTATGTATCACAGTCGATGTTAGATGGTTGTCCGTGTTCTATTCAATAGTATTATTTATATAACAATGGATGTTAGATGAATATAAGTGTAGAGTGTGAATGAACATATTGTGTCGGCATTGCCCCTTGGCATTAACTCTTTCTTGGAGCTTCTCTTTCCTCACTTCCCTCCTCTCTCCACTCATCATCACCCTCTACTTTCCAAGGCTGACCGGACTACTGACCAGCTCCAGTTGTAACATTCTATTTGGATGACTCAGGCTAACGAGTTGGCACTATTTTAAGAACCATACATGAGAAAACGTGGTTTTTATAAAAACACGTTAACATTTCTACCTTGAGTTCTCATACTACTGCTTTGCTCTGCTCTAGAGGACAACAGGGCTGACACTGGCATCTAGCCGCACTAAGCCCTCAACATGATCTTACTAGGTTTTCGGTCTCCAGATATGGAAACACAAAGCAGAAGTCTCTTCAAGTCTGACATGGATACTTCCCTTAACAAGCCAACTGTTTTTCTTAAAGGAAATTCTGACAACCCGAGCCAAAGTCCCTCTGCAGACACGCCAGCATGTCTTCCGGTCGATTCCTCTCCGTCATTGGAGCGGTCCTCTGCCTGTCGGTAGTGGCGGGAAGTCTGGCTGCGCAGGACGCCAAGTTTCACAGAGCTGCGACCAACCGCCTTCCCGGGGCTGGGGCCGTGGCCATTTTGCAAAAGGCCAGGAGCTCCCTGGAATGCGCAAGCCTCTGCACTGCCAAAGCGGAAGCTGGTTGCTGCAGCTATGGCTACAGCCGGAAGTCAAGGCAGTGTCGGTTGTATCTGGAGAGCCACCTCGGCAACTACACTGAGGAGGAGGGGTATGACTACTTCATCGGCTGTCCCGGTAGGTAACCAAAAGGAAAAAGGAATTTAAGATGGTTGTATGAGAAATGCGTTGTTTAGTGCTCATAGGTATGTCTTTCTATGTGTGTGCACGCACATGATGCGCGCGTAAGTGTGTGTGTGTGTGTGTGCGTGAGTGCGTGTGTGCGTGTCTTTGTCTGTGTGTGTGTGTGTGTGTTTGTTTGTTTGTGCATGTGTGTGTATGTGTGCATGTGCGCGCGCGCGCGTTTGAGTGTGTGTGTACGTGCATGAGTGCATGTGCGTTTGTCTATGTGTGCGTGTGTGATTGTTATCGGTCAGTGGTAGCGGTGTATGGAGCAGTGAGGAAGCTAGAGCTGCATCCTAGAACAGGGTACATAACTCCCAATGCAGTCCTCCTCCCAGGAGCGAAGACGTGGGTGCGGTGCCTGTCACCCCCGGGCTGGCACGCCGCGCTTTGTTGGACGCCAGCAGGCGGCCTGGGGCTGGCGTAAGGTGGGAGTGCTGCCCAGGGCGTGCAGACGGCTGTGGAACTTTACTACGTGGCTCTGTGAATGGTGGAGTAAAGTGCAGAATTGTTGGAGAGCCAGAACTGGATGACAAGTCACAATATCAAATTAAAGCTATAACCTTTTTCCTGTTGTACTCCTGACGTCACTCTCTCGCATAGCACTGTACACCCACAGCTCCTGTGACTACCACCACGACTGCAGCAAGCACAAGTTCAACAGAGGTGATGACGACAACTACTCCAACAACTACAACCATCCCTTCCACGAGTAAGAGTGTTTACTGTGTAACTTAAGCACTATGATTTGGTATTAGTAAAGCACTATGATTTGGTATTAGTAAAGCACTATGATTTGGTATTAGTAAAGCACTA
>JAWQFJ010028263.1:17500-21229 GCA_034096865.1 Theodoxus fluviatilis | reverse complement strand
CCAGTGCGTTAACGCACGCGCAGGAATCAGGTCATTCCTGAATTGTCCCAGGGAGAACTGGCATCAACTCAAAATTTTTCTTGAGGGAAGAGGAACGGAGAACGAGACGATCTGCCTACGAGATATAACGGCGAGTACTTATGATCTTTTCGATCGAATTTTTATCGGTTCCTCAGTTTTTCTCTACGTGCAGTTGTGTGTTGATGCCGTGAGAGTGCATTCGTTACTCGGATATTCACATGTGCGGAGATTGAAAGACTTTCTCGATTATCATGGAAAAGTGAGAGTGCATTCGTTACTCGGATATTCACATGTGCGGAGATGTAAGACTTTCTCGATAAGAGTGGTCTGATTGAGTGGCGGACATTGTATACATGTATGATTGTGCGTCGATGAAAACCCCACGTGGGATTCTCACGGTCCGAGACAATGTGAATTCACACATGCCACGAAATATTTTCAGACGGTCCGCCGTTTCACTGAAACTGCAGAGTACCTCATTCGATAATCCAATCTGGCTAAGAACGGCTCTCACAATTTCTACCACGTTTTATCCGGAATTCTTGCTAACTTACGATCTGTACGCATCAAGTATGTTCAGAGAAATGTGCGACAGACTTGTGCCTCCCATCATAATGATCATTTGCGAATCATTCGGCATGATTCTGCCCGATTCTATGCTAAATTACGATATGTACGCACAGCATTAATTTACCATAGGTGTATGTTGAATGCATTAACAGATCGTGAAACCTCCTACAGTTCACACATCGAATGCAGGTCAACGCAGCCACGCCGAACATTTGTCTCCAAGATGGCGGCACGCAATGTACTCATGCTGTCCGCCATCTTGAATCTTAAAAGCTAGCACCTCTCAAAATGCCTCGCTCAATCTACGCCCGTCTTCGATTGGCTCGATAGCAAGCAAAGATTCGTTCCGGCGAGATCTGCGTAGATCTACCGAGATCTTCGCATTTTCAAACCCGGCACAGGTAGCTCCTGGCGCCATAATAGCGGTGACAAGGGAGGCAACTCTGACTGGTAAGTTGCTAAGCAGGGAGCAGCGATAGTCTCCCTTGCCATGGCACGGGAACCTCTCGGTGTTGTGACCTTTGCAGAATGTCACTGTAAAACATTTAAGTGGTGTGAGTTAAATGAGTGTGATAATTAGCTTACTGAGCTACAGTCGAAAAAAATTCCAGGTTACCCAGAGGCATAAACCACTTTGATACCGGCAGAGCGAGAGGGTTCTGGTTGGAGCAAATGTCACTGTCAATGACTGGATGTACATGTTGGTTATGCTTTGCATATACTTTCAACATGGCAACACAAGAGTCGTGACCAATAACCTTGCAGTGACTAACCTACTTTCTGACTGGGTCAGAAACAAACATCTTTTTTGAGAAAAACCAAATGTGAGTGGTTGAAACTCATTTTGTAGACAAAATACTACAAACTGAAATGATGTGAACTTTTTTCCTTGAAGTGGGGCCTAATGCCCTGCGTGGCTTAATGCCATGCTTTTCCCTACTACTTCACAGCTAACAGTAAAGCTGTTCACAAACATCCTGCCTGTGATAGCACAGACCAGCCTTTTCTCTTTCTGTTGCCTTGTTTATTTCTACTGTAAGTGAAATGTGCAAATTGTCACCCATCGATCTCGAAGTAGCGGATGTAATAGTCCACTGTTATCAGGAAGGATCTGTCTTGCCAAGTGGTAAAGTATCTTCTCTCCTTTGAAGATGATCACATCGGTAAAGTATCTTCTCTCCTTTGAAGATGTTTCCATCGATGGAGGAAAGTTCATCTCTGAAGTTCCAGAACTCACTGATGGTTGATTTGCAGTCTGTACGAAGTTCAGGCCATCCATTCTGTATGGTTGACTTCAAATCTTGCAGTTGAGGGTCTTCTGCAGTGGCTTTCTGAATTTGCTTCATTTTCACATCGGTGACGGGCTGATTCTCGACGACAGTGTGGACGTATGCGTCGATGTCTTCAGCAATTTTCACTGTCTTCTGGTTCTGTTGCAGGTAGGGGCGCAAGCCCCGGTGGGGGACTTCTTCGTGAACTCCAATGCTTGGGCGTAATGCCTTGGGGGAACCCTGTGGGATCCCAGTGGGCCCAGAGCCCTGGTTCTGTTGCAGGTTTGGGCGCAAGCCCTGGTTGGTGGATTTCCTCGTGAAATCCAATGCTTGGGCGTAATGCCTTGGGGGAACCCTGTGGGATCCCAGTGGGCCCAGAGCCCTGGTTCTGTTGCAGGTTTGGGCGCAAGCCCTGGTGGTGGATTTCCTCGTAAAATCCAATGCTTGGGCGTAATGCCTTGGGGGAACCCTGTGGGATCCCAGTGGGCTCTGGGCCCTGGTTCTGTTGCAGGTTTGGGCGCAAGCCCTGGTGGTGGATTCCCTCGTGAAATCCAATGCTTGGGCGTAATGCCTTGGGGGAACCCTGTGGGATCCCAGTGGGCCCAGAGCCCTGGTTCTGTTGCAGGTTTGGGCGCAAGCCCTGGTGATGGACTCCCTCGTGAAATTCCCATGCTTGGGCGTAATGCCTTGGGGGGAATCCTGTGGGATCCCAGTGGGCCCAGAGCCCTGGTTTTGTTGCAGGTCCTGTGGGATCCCAGTGGGCCCAGAGCCCTGGTTTTGTTGCAGGTATGGGCGCAAGCCCGGGTGGTGGACTTCCTCATGAACTCCAACGGATGGGCGTCATGCCTGGTGGAATTCCTGCAGGATCACAGTGGGCCCATGCCTTGTTGGAATCCTTCGGGACCCCATCGGGCGGAGCCCTGTGATGATATTCTTGTGAACTCCAATTGTTAGGAATAGTGGCGAGTTTCATGTTGGTGGCACAAGATTTTGTTGCATTTTGCAGAATGCCTCCCCAACAACGGGGCACACGCAGGCGCAGGATTCCCAGCAGGTCGCAGGACAAGATGGAGTCACTCCCTTCCACTGCTCTGCTTGACCACGCACAGGCAATCTCCGACCACCGCCACTCCAGCGTGGCGCCCCCACGGTCTTTCGGCCGGATCACCTGGGAAGCGGCTATCCTGCAACAGCTGAAGGAGAACAGCGCAACATTGATGGGCCTCTCCGCACGATTGGCGACCCTGGAGCACGAATGGATGCAACTGCTGCCATACAACCCTCCAGCGTGGCCCCCACGGACAGCAGCACCATCGTCTCCCCCACTGCCAGCACCAGCGTGGCACCCACTGCGCGTCCTTTGAGGGCTACAGCGTGGTGCCGTATCTACGGCCGCTAGAGACCTTGCACAATGACCTGACCCTCAAAGACATGGAGTGTAGGACAGCAACTTATGGCGGGGGCGTTGAGCAAGGTGACAAGAGTGGCATACCTAAGAACTTGAGCAGCAGTTAAGAACTTTGATCAGCAGCACAGACTCCCGAAGGCCTTGCCAGTAGATACGCATGTCCTTTTGACTTACGAAAGCGAGTCTGTGTGTCCGTTAAAAAGGTCAGAATTTTAAATGTTGTCTAAAAACAGGAATTTTTCACAATTTCCTAATTTCGCTAAGGTTTTGGAGATTGGATACCTGACCCATGTATGGTGTATAGAGCAAAGTCATCCCAATCTCTTTATACCAGTTTAACTCTTCCAAACTAATAACATTGTAATACACATGCTATATTTTCATATTAGGTCACCCGTGTCGGGTGTCATCCGTTTAAAACCCTAACGTTGGAATTTTTTCTCCCAGACTATTAAGTCT